>NW_006499801.1:3812413-3851595 GCF_000471905.2 Amborella trichopoda
TATTTAAAATAAAAATTTGATAAAATATAATGAGCAAAATACCCCTTGAAACTTTAATGGAGTATTTTGGTCATTTTATTTTATTGGATTTTTTTCATATATTTTTTGCTAGTGCGAGTTTAATTGAGGACTGGACATACTTACTTTGGTGTCAAAATAGTTTATAAAAAAATAATTAAAAATAAAATAGTGTAAAGACGTGACATTGTGATTGGGGCAATCTTAACCCTCCATTCAGAATGAACGCCTGGATAAGGGGAAATAGATAAGTTTTATGGTGTAGGGCAATCATAAAAAGCTTGTCCATTAATTAATACAATGCACAACACAAGATACATACTAAACAACTAATAGAGTAATACTAACTAGAGCGTATCTTTGGATGTGATAGTCTAATCCAAATGAAGTTAATTGTGATCCAAATTAACCCTATTGTTATGTAATTGTTTATAACAAATTAATATCGTGCAACAAATCAATTGCGCATTGTCAACAAAATAGTTGTTAATTGCTAAAAAAAAAGGATTAATTATTATTAAGAAAGCTTACTTAAAAATATAAAAAAATTACATAAAAATCCATTATACTTTGCATTATTACCGATATATCAAATAGTTTGTGTTATTACATATATGTCAATTTTTTACCTTGTATAACGTAATTTTTTAAAAAAGACCAATTTATCTTTTTTCTAATGTTGAACATCCAAATTGGTGGGACTTTCGGATGTTCATCATCCGAAAATAGGCCTAAAGTTAAATGTTAAATTTCTATTTTCAGATGCTGAACATCTGAAATTAAAGAATTTTCGGATGTTGAACATCAAAAAATACCCCGATAGTTTAACGTTAAGTATATCATTTTCAGATGTTGAACATCCGAATTTAATAGATTTTTAAATGTTCAACATCTGAAAACACAGAAGACGAAGGTTTATTTAACTATCAGGGTATTTTCGGATGTTGAACATCCAAAAATCTCTTAAATTCGGATGTTCAACATCCGAAAATGTTATACTTAACGTTAAACTATTGGGGTATTTTCGGATGTTGAGCATCTGAAAATCTCTTAATTTCGGATATTCAACATCCGAAAATAGAAAAATTAACATTTAACTTTCGAAATAATTTCGGATGTTAAATATCCGAAAAAAGGTAAAGTGGTATTTAAAAAAAAATTTACGTTATAAAAAGTAAAAAACGAATATACATGTAATCACGAGAAATATTTGGTACACCTGTAATAAAGTAAAATATAACGAATTTTTATGTACTTTTTGGTCAAAAATAAACATTCCCGGCAAATAGGCAAATAAAAGGAATTATATGGTGTTCATAGTCATTCAAGCACTTGTTGGTGGTACTATATGTAAAAATAGTACAGGCAGTGAACGTGTGACTCCGATATAATCGGGCGGAGTGTTCAATCCGCAACTCTCCTGGAACCCATCGACCCTTCCCTCATTTTTAATGCCTTCTTCCCATTCTTTACCTGCAAAACCTAACTCAAAAACAATTCCACTCCTTGAAGGTAATTTTTTCATGCTTTCTCTCCATTTTCCTGTTATTTCTCTATTTCTTTGGCCTTTTTTTCTCCTCATTTTTAAGCACTAGTTCTGGTTAGTGTTTGCTCTGTGAATTGAAATGCTTTCACTTGATAGATGGAGATTTATAGTTGGAAATTGTCATGGTTTTTTCTCAGGTTTGGTTTGTTAAGTTTTGCATTTACCCATGGATACTTTGATCCAGTGTAGATCATTCTGCTCACCATCAGTAAGTCAGCTCCACTGTTGCTTGATGCATTAATTTCTCCATTTTTGTTGCAATTTTGTTTTGTGTGATTCAGTGAACTGTGGAATTTCTTAGTGTTTGAAGTATGCTGAATGGTTTGAGTTTGGTCACATTATAGCAGTATGTTTCTGGATCTGTCGGTGTGGATGGAATTTTTTATCAATTGATCTCTCTCGCCCTTTTATAAATTCTATAATTTAAACTTGGGTAGTTCCGGGGTCATTATCTTGTGGTGTATATCTTGCATTGATCTTGCAGTCTCTAGTTCAAATCCTCAGTGTACCCAAGAAGCGAAAAGTTACAGAAAAGTGTTAAAAAACGAAAAGCTAAGAAAACTG
This sequence comes from Amborella trichopoda, assembly GCF_000471905.2. Next base: position 3,814,542 of record NW_006499801.1, read on the forward strand.
TTGAATAACTTGAAACATTTATATCTAATTTTGTTCCTGTGGAGAACTACTGAAAAATAGAAAACATATACTTTATTTTTTCATTCATAAGATTCCAGTTACGTGTTAAACAACATTACATTTCATGGAAGTGCACAAAAAATATTTTTCAACTGTTAATAATCATCTGATGACAACCAAGTGGATAATGTCAAATTCTGAAAAACCTGGATACCAGTGTTTATGTGAATTAAGTTGGAATACTTTTTGGAATCAATTCCACGCCTGATTTGCTTGCCCCCACTCATTCCAATCAACTGTACATTGCAAGTAATAGTGAAGTAAAGAATTGCTTATAAATAATAAATAAATAAAAAGAGGTAAAGAAAACTTCGGTCTACTGGAAATTCTATTTTGAATTGCCATGAAATTGAATTTTATCCCTTTTTGTGTTGTTTAAAAAGCTTTGACTTGAAGTTTTGTTATTGCTTTTTTTTTTTTGGTACGTTGTATCACTTGCCTTGATTGTGGCAGACTTTTTTGTTAGAGGTATTTGGATATCAAATGTCATAATTTTTAATTTTCTTATCTATGTTGTTTTCTTTTTATTTTGTGGAAACAAGGATTTGTTCAAATATGGGGCAAGAGGAATCAGAAGTTCAAGATGCAGCTTTCTTGGTGGGAACCTTGTAACATATGTTAGACCGACAGCTACCATTACTACCAAATTCAAGAAATGTGGGGGAGCATTAAGCGCTACATGTCAAGATGAGAAAATTCTTGTGGCAAATAGGGGTGAAATTGCAGTGCGCGTTATACGCACTGCCCACGAGATGGGTATTTCATGTGTCGCTGTTTACTCGACAATAGACCAGGATGCACTTCATGTTAGGCTTGCAGATGAGGCAGTTTGCATTGGAGAAGCACCAAGCAGCCAATCGTGAGCGAATTTGAAATCTTTACATATAATTATAGGATAGCTTGGCTTTTCATTGTAAATTTTGCATTTTTTTATGCTAAGAGTTGTGCACATATTCTCTCTTGATGCTGATTACATATCTACATTTATCTGTCCTGTGGCATGGTTTTTGATAAATTTTGTACGATAGGTATCTGTTCATCCCAAATGTTCTATCTGCTGCTGTTAGCCGTGATTGCACGATGTTGCATCCTGGGTACGGTTTCCTCGCTGAAAATGCAACTTTTGTTGATATCTGTAGAGATCATGGAATCAATTTCATTGGACCCAATGTGAGTGTTATATTCTTATGAAGTTTCGCATCTCATGTAGACTTGAGTATATGAATAATTATTGTATGCTTTTCTTTCCCAGAATGTAGTTTTTAGGCTTATTAATGAAATAAAGATATTTGGAAACGTTGGAATCTTTCCTCAAATGCCAAAAGTGATCCAATTTTTGCCAACTTTTGCTGGATAATAAAAAGCTCTCATGTCTATGCTAGCTTAGAAGCTCCAAACTATTAGAAAGGAGACAAAATGCCTTTGTTGTCGTTCGCCTGTACTATTTTCAATTTTCTCTGACAAGGATATTAACAATTTTGGTAAATTGGAGCTCAGGTCTCCGGGCTTTTTCTAGGCCTTTGAGAGCTGCTTCCATCGAGATGACAGTCATCCTTGAGATCCATGATGCCTTCTGGGTAGTTAGGGGATATTAGGTTCTGTTTGCCCTCTTTACGAGGCATGCAGTTTTTTTTACTTATCAAAGAAAATGAGCCTGTGGGTGCCATGTTTCTATTCATTGTTGGATATGATTTAAATGATCCAAATTCTACGAGTAAATTTGAGGCTTTGTATATTTTGTAAATGTAGCATGATTGAGCTATTCCCTATGGCTTCCATGGTGTGTGCTGTACATTGGATTCATCATGATAATATGAATAGCCTTCTTAGCAGTAGATAGTTATTTCAAATTTCTTTTGTGATGTTGCTTGGAACCATTGGGTTCTTCTGGAACACGCTATTTGCAAATATTTTTATTTTGCATTCTACTATTTGGGAATGATTGCTCCTCTAATCAGTTGGCACTCACAACCTGGACTGTAGCTATGGTCTTTACATCCTTCTTTTGCAGCCAGATAGCATCCGTGTTATGGGTGACAAAGCTACTGCTAGGGAAACAATGAAGAAAGCTGGTGTTCCAACTGTTCCAGGAAGTGATGGATTGCTACAGGTTTCCATCGAATGCATTCTGCAATGTGCTTTATGATATGCTTAGCATATAGAGCGTTGTATCAATTCATTGGCATGATTGTCTGCAGACAACAGAGGAGGCTGTCAAGCTTGCTCATCAGATTGGTTTTCCTGTTATGATAAAGGTATAATAACTTTTTATGTATTGTTGGTTCTTTATTTGCCTTGGTTTTGGAAAACACACAACACACACACACACACACACACAACATGTTTATGTGAGCGTGTTTATTGTTTCTCTCTGTGCTTGTAGCACTAGATTGGTTCCTCTTTTGAGAGTGTTTGGCAGTAGATAGTAAGTGCTTGCATAGGGGGAAAAAAGGGTTGGAGTGCATTCTGAATGTTGTATTTTTAGTAAGTGTTTCCTTAATCAAACATGTAACTATGTTCTAGGCGACTGCTGGTGGCGGAGGACGTGGAATGCGTCTGGCTAATAAACCAGATGAATTTGTGAAGTTGTTACAGGTAAGTCACTGCTTCATTGCTCATTTTCAGTCTTTGGTTATATTCTCATGCATAAACTGAATGGCTGGAAAATTCTAGGAAAATGTTTAGAAGGGAAAGTAATGGGTCATCACTGTTAGTGTGGGACCTGCCATGGTCATGTCATACTATGGTGTGTCCTACTCTCATCGATCAATCTGATCAATCTTCATCATTTCAATGAACGGTGATTACTCATTGGAGTGTAGGTTGTTCGCGGTCCATTATGTTATGCTTTTGCTACCTATAAATTTTGTTTTCTGATTGGTGGTGGGTTCTGTTTTATGTCAAATATTAAATGAGCATCAATCTTGTTTTCTTCTACAACTTTTTATGATGTTTGATAATTATTCTTCTGTGAGAAGTGCTATCTAGCAAATTATTTTGCATTATATTGGCGTCATGCTTATTTGCTTGATGACTTCCTATGATAGTTGATAGTTATCATGAGAAGTTGAGGGAGGGGGTTTTGTTTTAACCTTCAATTAATCTACGTTCTTCTTATGAAACGAAAGCTAAGCTAATTTCTTGATTTGTGCAGCAAGCCAAGAGTGAGGCTGCTGCCGCATTTGGAAACGATGGTGTTTATTTGGAAAAATACATTAAAAATCCCCGTCACATTGAGTTTCAGGTATATTTCCAATATTGTTGTTTTGCTATGCTAGATCGTGCATCTGGCCCACATCCTATCTTGTCATATCGGTTAATTATGCTTTAAGGTGACATGTTATGGAGTATCTCTTCTAGGGAATGCATACTGTAAACGAATGAACTTTGGAAAACCTTAGCCTATTGGATTATGTGATAGATATGCTTTCCTCTTGTCAGTTTTTTCTTCATAAATTGAACAACTGTTTGTACATATTGTTTCGTGTTTCTGGAAAAGTTCTGAGGTTATGGTGTTGATAGGTTCTGGCAGATAAGCATGGAAATGTTGTCCATTTTGGTGAACGAGATTGCAGCATTCAGGTACCTTTGACAGATATTTAGAGACATGCACTGTATTCTGTACATTGGTTTGTTTATGCGATTGGATCTGTAAAAGTAAATATTGTATACTATTTTGCATATTATGGTTTTCAACTTGTCTTTGGACAGAAAAAGTTTATCACATTTGTGTGTCAGCTACTGAGCTCATATGTATATTATATATTGACCCATTTAATTGCCAATAGACCATTTTCCTTTATTTATTGCCTCCTCTCTTCGCTTTCTTTAACAGCGAAGGAATCAAAAACTTTTAGAGGAAGCCCCCTCCTCAGCATTGACCCCAGAACTTAGAAAAGCCATGGGTGATGCTGCTGTGGCTGCTGCTGCATCTATAGGTTATATAGGAGTTGGAACGGTTGAGTTCCTCTTGGATGAAAGGGGTTCTTTCTACTTTATGGAGATGAACACGAGGATACAGGTAAAATTTGCTATATTTCAGCTATAAATTTTTATAGGTTAAATTTAAATGGGAGATAAACATGTGTTATATAATCAAAGATTCTATTGATTGGTCTTCAACTTTGGAGATTTGGAACTTTTTATGCTTTATACTTGAAAGCTATGTTTTATGAAGATAGAATTGTCACACAGGTGGAACATCCTGTCACGGAAATGATCTCTTCTACGGATTTGATCGAGGAGCAAATTCGTGTAGCACTTGGAGAGAAGCTTCAATATAAACAGGTATTTAAGATCTCCTTGTCTTTCCCAAGTTTACTGCATTGTATTAAAAACTTCAAAAAATGTCCTAAGAAAGTTTTTGTCATAAAAATTTAAACCATTAGGAATGAGCAAATCGTGTTTTTCCTGGTTCTCATGTACAGGAAGATATTGTACTTAGAGGACATTCTATCGAGTGCCGAATCAATGCGGAGGATGCATTCAAAGGATTCCGACCTGGGCCTGGTACTTGTTTTTTTTTTTTTCTTTTCTGTGATTTTCTAGCTAATTGTGGAGTTGTCGTCATCGTCATCATCAAAGCTTTTTCCCAACTATTTGGGGTGGGCTACACGAATCCTGATCCACCATCAGGATTCATGGAAAGTTTGACAAAGTTTTGCATTGGCTGCTTACCTAATCCAGTTCCTTAACCCGGGCTTGGGATGGGTTAGGGGAAAAGTTTAAGGTCCTCACCCTTCTTAGACCATCGCATCTATTTTTAAATGTTAACAATAAATCTTTTTTTTTTGAGAAATAACAATAAATTTATATTTAAATGTTAACAACAAAAAGGCACAAAAAACAACAGTATCAAGGCACTCTCAGTCAGACAAGGATGGAACCTCATCCACACAAATATTGCAAAACAAAATATGCAAACATATATACATGCATACATATATACATACACATATCTATATCTGCACACATACACAAGCATAAACTTGTGCTTGCCCATGTTTTTATTTTTATATAACCGAGTCGAGATGACTTAACGAGTTTTCCTAGTTGAGAATGAAATTTTGTTAACTGGTTGTCGCTCACTCTCTCTGAATCCTCTCTAGTCCCCCAATTCTTTTTTTTTTCTTTTTTATTTTGGAAAACCCTTTCCATATGGCTATAAGTATGTTTTTTTTAATGTGAATGGCTATAAGTATGTTTTCAAATTCATATGGATTCTGTATATTTATGAAGTATATGGATATAATTGCATGACTTTCTTTACAGTTTAATCGATTATCAATACTTCAAGACCCAGCTTGTGACTTCATTTTGTCGATTGTATGCCCTAACAGGAAGGATAACATCATACGTGCCATCTGGAGGGCCATTCGTTAGAATGGACAGTCATATTTATCCAGATTATGTGGTTCCTCCTAGCTACGATTCACTTCTTGGCAAGGTAAGCTAATGTTTTTCATTTTCATTTTCCTAGTCATTATAATGCGGAGAGTTATTTTTTATCTTTTTCTGCTCATATATCATTGTGTTGAAAGATAGGGTTCCTCTCTAGTTCTCGTGGGTGCCACTCTCCATCGTTCATCACTTCAGTATCTGATCCAGAGAACTATTATTTTCCAGTCTTGTTGATTATAGTAATACTTTGCCTTGTTGAAATGTTTGTAATTGTTTCTTGCTGGGACAACAACTTGGTGTGTAGAGTGAACTGCCTTGACTTTGGCTCACGAAGACTTTCCTATGTTTTGCTCAAACTTAGGTATTCTGAAGGGCGAGTCTAATGGGACATTTTAACATTTCCCCAGTTAGTTGTCTCAAAAAAGCTAAATATTTCAAGACGAGTTGACTCAGTTGAGGTTTGAGTTTTGGGGGTGTTCTATGGAATCGTGGGTTCTAACTCTTTCAAATTTTGTACTTTTCAACGTAATTTTTCAGCTCATTGTTTGGGCCCCAACCCGAGAGAAAGCAATTGCACGTATGAAGAGGGCTCTCGAGGAGACTGTTATAACAGGTAAGAACACAATCTCTTATTATCTAAGACATTTCTGTGTTCTCCCATGCTATATTGTTTAAAAAATCAGTGATTAATTAAAAAAAAAAAGAAGTGTACCAATAATAAAATCAGTTGTTAATTCAAATTGGGTGACTCTTATCGAATCTTGGAAGTTTGTGCATAACAGGAAGTAAATGTCGAAAGACTACATACAGATACGAATATTTGTTTCCTATAAAGGATTAAATGCCATCTGATAACTTTTTTTCTTCCTTCTTAGGAATTCCAACAACCATTGATTACCATAAACTCATCCTTGAGATTGAGGTATGAAATGCTGAATCCTGTCTGTGCACTCCTCTCTCTCTCTCTCTCTCTCTCTCATGCTAGCTACAAATAAATTTCAGGATTTCAAGGACGGAAAAATCGATACGGCATTCATTCCAAAGCATGAAACGGAATTGGCTGCGGTAAGAACCACTGATGCATTCATTATGTATGATTAATTGTTGACCTTGGCAATTGTATTTCCAGTACATGCGTAATGCATGTTTACTTTAGGTGATACTTACCTTTGAAATTGGGAAAATTTAAATAAACCATCTTGGTGCAATAATGCTTTCATACTTTCACGCCAAGCCTTTGAGTATAAATCACTTTCATGCAGTGTTTGTTTGTTTTCATTTATCAAGGGTCAAAACTCATTTGGGCATGAAATTCTTTTTCCTTTATTTTTATTTTTTGAAGGTTAGTTGTTTCATCATGGTTTTTCTTGTTTTAATATATAACAAGCCAAATTTCTGATTAAATTGCACAAGGAAGTCTATTTAATTTGTCATTTTATTTTGTGTTTGTATTTCCAGCCAGAAAAACTCGCCCTCTTAACTTTCCCAGCAAAAGAGATGGCTGGGGTCAATGCTTGACCCACAAAATATGAAGCAAATTTGAGAGCTTGAAGGAGTTGAGCATGCTTCAGGGCAGCAATTTTTTATGCGAAAAATAATCCTTTCAAGCATACGATGCTTTGTGGTGTCTGTGTTCTCTATCTCTCGCTAAATCTAATTATTTTGATTTTTCTTTTTACCCTGGTTTAGCCCATGTTGTGATGTTCAAACGTGAAAACTTTGGGTCACATGAGTGCAGCCCTTAATTTGTGAACTCTTGATTTTTTTGTAAGTTAAGTTATGAGGTGGGGATTTTCACGGATCCAAAGATTGTGCTTGACAGACAATGAACGAGTCAAATTCCATACAAGTTCAGTTTCAGTTGTATAAGATGGACTATAGGCATTGAAGTTGCAGAACAGTTACTCCTACATGGGTAACATCGACAATTTCATGACCAGGCTCCACTAAAAGCACGAGATTGCAGGAATTGGGCTTGGGTTTGAGTAGTTTGCAGTAGATGCTCGCAATACGTCTCAAATTGGGTTCCTACTACTGAACTACCCAAAAAGGAAAAAAAAAAGAAAGAAGGAAAAAGATGAAGACTGATCATATAAGACGTGAACTGCATTGTTTTCGTATTTTAACTACTAATTTTTTTCAGCACGACTCTTCCCAACAGAGCAGACTTCAACATTTTCATAAAGAGCCAGTTTGGAAATTTAATTTTCGACCAGCCTGCTTTTTTTTTTTTCAAACGAGTGGTTCAGAATTTCAAGTTTGGAATACGTTGATTCCTGAAAACAATGGTTAGAAAATTGAAATTGTGAACTGTATCTCTGGGAAAAAATGACCTTGATTCAATATTGCCGTTTGTATAGAGCCTAGGCTCTAAACAATCAAATTAGAGCCTACTTTCAAATAGTGTCGAGAAATGTGGTTTTAATATAGGAAATTTTTGTAATATCTTTAAAATATATTTTTATATTATTTATAAAGTCTAAAGTTTCGAAAATAATATAGATCGACACATCTATGAAAACTTGAAAATCTTAAAAATTGACGGTCCAAAAACGTTTTACAAAATACACTATTTCCAAAACTTGAAATCCATTTTTTCTTCATGTTTATGCATCTTGATGTCGAGATGATTAATTTGAAGATATTTGAGTGAAAGTTTTGAGGTAGGCTCAAATTTGATTATTTAGAACGTCGATTTTATATAAACTTTTCCCTTCAATATTTGGAGTTCTAGACCAAGGATATGTTATAAAAAATAAAGAATAAAGAATATATATGAATTTAAAACGAAATATAAAAATCTAAATATCAATAATCATAAGAAATATTAATAAAAGTTTCCTCTAGAGAGTCTAGCCATTAAGCTGATGCCCCCGAATTTATGTGCGGGTTGCCTCCAACATGAGAGAGAGAGAGTCGTAGAGAGAAAAGGACCCCCTTGTTTGAGAGAGAGAGAGAGAGAGAGAGAGGACCTTCCTGTGTCTCAGAGAGAGGGATCATAGAGAGAGAAGAAATCCCATGCGTTTCAGAGAGGGGAGTAGTCAAAAAATTGGCCAACGTGGAGCCCCATGAGAGAGTGTGTGTTATGAGAAAGGGGACGGTAGATACCCATTGGCTACTGTGAGCTCTGACTCCGCAGCATCTTTTCAGGAACCTGGAACGAAATACCAACTGTCATCACGAGCATGAAGCTTTCCTGGAATTTAGAGAGCTTTCTTGATTTCAACTTTTTTTTTTTTATTTTAATGATAAGCTTTCTTGAGTTTTTCAGAAAGAAGTGGCCGGCGTGAAGCTTTTGGGGTTTTTAGAGAGGCACCGTCAAACTTTCTCCCATTTCTGCACTCTTGTACCCTTTCAGGGCGATGCGTGCGCGAGATCTCTCTCAATAAAATATTAAAACTAATAGTCATAATTTTTTAGATTATCATATTTGGGTTTGATATATGGATTATATTAAGGTGCTCAAGGGTTATAGAGTATTTTACAAATTATGGATACATATATGCCCTTGTTATATAGAGCCAAGGCTCTAAACAATCAAATTAGAGCCAACAAAAAATTCACTAAAAAATGTTGTTTTGATGCCCAAATATCCTCAAATTGATCATCTCGATATCAAGATGTATGGACATGAGGAAAAAATAGATTTCAAGTTTTAAAAATAGTGCATCTTGTAACACATTTTTAACAATCAAAATTTTAGATTTTCAAGTTTTCATAGATCTATTCGATCTACACTATTTTTAAAGCTTTAAATTTTATAATTAAAAAAAATATATATATTCCAAGGTTATCGTAAAGATTCCCAATATTGAAACTACATATTTCTCGATACTATTTGAAGGTGTGATTTACTTTTATTGTTTGGAGTTTCAGCTCTATACAAACCGCAACTTTTTTTTTTAATGTTGAGATGATCAATCCAAGGGTTATTCAGTGTGAGAACACTCTTTTCTAATTTTTGAAGTGCACCTTAGTTCCTTCCTTTTGATTCATTGTCTCATACTTCAATAAGGCTGCAACCTTATATAAACTTTTTATAAATAAAGTAAAATAAATAAATAAAAAGCTATAGAATGTTTTAGATAAAATTACAAATAACCCTTATAACTAGACTTTCTATGCATGTTACCTCAACCAAACTTTTCTTCTCACTTTTTTCTTAAAAATACACTTTTATAGCAAATAACCTCCCAAATAAAAAATGGTACTTTTTTTTTTTTTACAGAAATATTTTCTTTTGTTCACAAAAATTTAATTTTGACTGGACATTCAATGGGCTTACATGGGCTGCTGGACTACTCTAACCCTATTAAACTAGAAAAAATGTTTGACAGTCTCTTTGACATTGTCAAACTGCACTTTGGGCTTGTTGCTTAACAGTATAGACCTATTGCCATGCTGTTCTTTGTCAGTGTCGGACCGCCACTTGTACTGTCGAACCGCCATTTGTATTGCTCGACCGCCATTATTATTTACTGGACCGACATTCACTACCGGACTGCTCTAAGAATACGCGGGATTGGCTTTTTATGGAAAAGAGGAAAGAGAGGTATAAGTAATAAAAAAAAAAAAAAAAAGAGTAACTAAGGGTAGCTTAAATTTTTTTTTTTTTGAGTTGGGGGTATTTGTTAAGAATTTTGGAGAAAAAAAAAGAAAAGATAAACAAATAGCGGGACGTTTAAAGGCATTTTCGTCGCATTTGAGATCGCACAAGGGGAAAAATTAAGGGCGATCCTCTTCATGAATAAAGAAACCCAGGTTCGAGGGTATTTTAGTAATATACGATATATTAGTATTTTATTAGGTTCTTTCTCCTTGGTATAAGTTCTCCATTTCAAGCAAACGTTTACACATCTCCACACACACTGATCTTAGATAGAAAACACAGTAAATCGGATTTTAGGGTTTTTCTTTTTCCTTCTTTGTTTTTCTTTTCTTTTCCCTCTCTCTTGTTTTTGTTTTTGAGTTTCTCTAGGCCTCTGTTTTCCGGGTTTTTTTTGCAGTTTCTCTTGCCCTTGCCCTAGGTTTTCACTACTCTCTGTCTTGCTCTCTCTCGATCGTTCTATCTCTTGTGCTTCTGCGATTTTCAGTACTCTTTTGTTCTAATTTGATTACCCTAATACCCAGAACTACCTTTTCTCTCTCTCTTTTACTTTTCTCGCAGTCTTTTAAGTTTCTTACTTTTCTCCTGGCCTTTTAACTTTACATTTTTCATCTTTGTTTCGTCATTAATCTAGAAAATGTTTCACAACTTGTAGTCCTTAAACCCTCGTGTGTTATTTTTGTTTTCGTTCTTCTTTTTCCCTTTTCCTTGGGGTTTTTTATCTGTCTCTGCATTTCAGTCTGTGTATTTATTCGTCCATTTATAGCTGCTTTTTTCTCTTAAAGTGCACAGATATATACCCGTTTCTCTCTCTAAATAGACTAAAAAAAATAGAAGAAAAATGCAGCAGAGGCTTAAGCAACAGCAGCAACAAGCTCTGATGCAGCAGGCTTTGCTTCAGCAGCCTGCTCTTTACAACCCTGGCATATTGGCTGCAATCTCTCAGGTAAAGTAAAAGCTCTTTCTTTTTTTAAATGTTTTTTGGTATTGAATAATTACACAATCGTAGTTTGTTAGCTTCTTTGTTGTTGTGTTTTTTTTAGAAGGAAACGATATTGTATATTCACAATATCATAAGTTTTACAAAATCTCACGAGTTGTGAGTTTAGGCATCCCACAAGTTTGGTTCTCGTACATTGGTGGCTTCTACATTCGTTATATACTTTGCAATCGACTTTCTTTTAATCTGTTACTGTGGAGTTAATGACGATGTGATCATGTATTGCTGCTGATTTTCGTATTGCCTCATATTTTGTATCTTTGATTTCATATTAATGTGGATTGCTTTGTTGCTTGGTAAGATTTTTTTTTGTTGTTGCTTAGTATGATTTTTTGTTGTTGTTGTTGTAAATTGCAAGATCTCTCTCTGAACCAGCCTTCTTTTTGCATATTAGTCATTGTTGTTTGTGTTATTGGGAGTTTGTTCTTAGTTGCTTATCAATGTTCGATTTTTGGAATCTTCTGATCGCTTGGCTCATTTCTCTTGTTTCCTGTTTTCTCATTTCTCTTGTTTCCTGTTTTCTTATTTTTAAGTGTCGCTCATTGAAGTTATAGTCTTTTTATTTTGTAACAGGCGTCCTTGTATATCTCATGCAAATGGGATTTTGCTATAGCATATGCGTGCATAATCATATGTGTACATGTGTGCAAATGTTTTGTATGCTTTTTAAGGAGTTCTGTTTCAATGTAGGGTATTTTGGAGACCCCTAAGGGTTGTTTTGAATCTTCCTTATCGCGTCGAGTGATTTCATATCTGAGGAAGTACATTTTAGAAATTGACATTTTAGTTTAAAATTGATAAGACTACCTCCAATTTCTTATTTTTGTGCACCTTTAGGAGTTTCTAAGTGCATCCTCTCTATCAGGTATTGTTTGAAACTGTGGTTTTTGGAGTAGAAGTTTTGTTTAACATACTCTTACTTTTTACCTTGGTGATCTTTCTACCATCTATAAACAAGCATGTAGTTTGACTTGCATCTTCAATTAAAGAAAGCTTGTGGTTATAGCATAAATATTATAATTTATCGACAGGTAGTTTCTTTCATATGATTATTTACAATTAACCACCAAAAAATATAAACAAACTATTATTTGATCGATGAGGGAAATGCATGGTTCCAAGATTTGCACTGTATGTCTTGAAAAGAATATGGGGAAACTGATAAAAAAAAAACATAAAAAATTTTATAATTGGACTTATGGGTAACTAAGGTCAGAATTACAAACTTATTGGACATCAAGGCTCCTTTGGTCCGTTAAGAGCTCCAATAAAGCAAATGATTGTAATGTGTGATTTATTTTCCTTTCCTTTTTTGGATAAATAATTTCTTTTCCTTTCTTTCTTTCTGCATGCTAGCAGTTGTGCTAGTAACCATCTTATTCTATTGGATTTTTTTTTTGCTATTTATTTCAGTTTTGAAAATTGATGCTGGATTACTTACGTTAATCAAAATCGAATAATCTGCTGAATGATGTTCCTTTGTGTATATGTTACTTTGGTTTGGGTCATACTTGGTCTTTAGAGTTTTTAAATTTGGAGTTTCGAGGTTTTATTTCCATTGTTTTCTTTCTTTGCTTTGTCTTTTAGGTCGCCTGCTTTTCTAGGATTTTTTTTTTGTTTTCTTTTTTACATTTATATTTTGCAGATTGATCCAATCCCAAGTGGAAACCTGCCTCCTGGCTTTGATTCAACTACATGCCGCAGTGTGTGAGTGCTATTGCAACCATCTTTTAGTTTTTAACCTTTTTTCTCTTTTAGGTCTTCGCGTGGCCCATATGTTGCAAATTTTGCTTTTGTTCTTTTAGAATCTTCTGGCCCAAAGGAGTTTTAGTGGTTCTTAGATTCTATTATGAGAAGATGCATGTTTTCTCTGAACTTCAATCCTGCATCTTCTCTCTTATTCTTTCACATGTGATTGTATTAAGCATTTGGGTAGGTAATCTCTGCACAAATTTGAAGTTCTCCTCCTAAACTAACGAGGTCTATACCTAAACTAATGAGGTCTATTGTGTTGAATGTTGAAATTGGTAATTTCTCATTTTGGATTCTCTGATGAGTATATGTATGTAAATACAGGTATGTGGGTAACATCCATGTTAATGTCAATGAGAACCTTCTTGCAGAGGTTTTTCAAAGTACCGGTCCACTTGAAGGGTGCAAACTTATAAGGAAGGACAAGGTGCACTACGTTGAATTTATCCGGATTTCAATTTTGAAACTGATTTTCCTCTTTATGCAAGAAGGTTTTAAGATAATGAAAAATTTTGGTTCGCTTTAGCGTATGTAGTTGTGAAATAGAGTTTAATTGCCTGCTTAGTGTGGGTTTTGCTAGAGTTTTGTGAATTTTACATATGCTGGATATGTGTGTTAGATGCTGGTAGTGCTGTGAGAGAGTTCAGTTAAAGTTTTCTCTTGCTCTAAGAAATGGAGTTCAGGATGTTCATGCCATGTAATTGTACGTTATTTTTTATAATTCCCTTGGATATCTTAGGCCAAGCCTTCATGGCTGTACTAATAATGCTCGGACTTGTTTAATCATTGGTTTTGTCACTGTTAGCATTTTCTTCAATGTTTTATGAAGCATTTCAATATGATGGATATATATTTTTTTTAAATTTCTTTCTTTGTTACCCTGGTGTCTTTGTTGCTCGGTGTTTCACTTTATTTATTTTTGAATCTGATTAACTTTGTTAAAGTAAAGAAGAACATGGATCCACAAGATGTGGCCGATCGACACCCACAAGATGGGTGCTAAGAGTACATGGAGGAGAAAAAGAGAAAGCAAGAAACAAAAAAAGCTCAAAAAATAAGCGCAGGAAAGACGGCGACCTACAAAACGGGTGCACAGCGTACATTAGGCTAAAGAGTGAAATGGAATAGAAAGAAAATAAAGAGGATTACAATGGAGAAAGGGGTAAGAAACTAAAGAAAAATATGCACGTCCAGTCTGGGTGGAAGAAGGATGCTGGATCCTCGCCTATTTCTCAGGAGCTGGAAAGCCTGCGCACAAGCTTCAGGGGCGAGAGAGAAAAGGGAGTAGAAGGCGTAGGGTAGAAAGAGATTGCTGGGTCCACAACTAGTCCCTAGGAGCTGGAATGCCTCCAGCCGACCAAACAATGCAGCCATGAGCTACCATGTCGAGAGATGATGAGGGGAAAGAGATGAGACGTTATCTGCCCCTCGCGATACTGTAGTTCTCCCTTATGAGCTTGCTGAAGATCAGAGGGAACGAGCGGAAAATAGGGGGGAAGAGTAGGGGTTGGGCCAGGGGAAGAAAACAATGCCCTCAATATAGAAGGGTAAGAGAAGAAGTGGGGGGCGAGAGACTAGAAGGAGAAGTTACACTATGGGGGCGAGAAGCCGAAAGATGGGGATATAGTGGAGGGACCTTAGGTAGAGGCAATAGAGGGGAATGGAAAAACAGTCTGGCAAGATATATATATATATATATATATATATATATATAGTTCCGTTTTTTTTTTTCCAATTACCTTTTTTTTCTTCATCTTTTCCTTGTCATGCTCTTTTTTCTTTTCTTTTGTTTTTTCTGAGTGGAAGGGGAGAAAAGAGGAGAAGCGCAGGGATGAGAAGTCTACAATTAGAGAGAGGAAGTAAGGCTGGGAGAGAGGGGGAAGAGGGGTGTAGAAGAAGAGAGAAGTAGAAGGGGCTGAGGGAAGAGAGAGAGTCCAAGAGAGAGAGAGTGGGGCTGACACTGGAAGAACAATTTTAGTGTGCCTAGTGTTCAAAAATTCGGCCGCTTGGCAAGGCGCTGCTCAGGCGCTATAGTTTGGGTGTCGGCCTAGGCACCGCCGCCCAGTGATAGTCTGTGGAAGGGCGAAAAAAACCCCAGTGAGGTAAAAAAAAGTCTTTTCCCCCCTTTTTTAGGGGGGAAAAGGGTTTTGGGGGATATTCTAAACCCCCAAAACAAAAACTGTGGCTTTTAGGATGAAAAAAACTCCCCAAAAAACTACTCTTTTGTGATTTATCAGAAGATCAATAAAGTTTTGATTTTTGCGATTTCTTCCCAAAACAGAGGCAATAGTTCTTGGGTGGATTTAGGGCTTGTGATTTATTGAAAGATCGATAAAGTTTGATTTTTGCGATTTCTTCCGAAATGAGAGTGATGCGTTTGAAAATGGACTCCAATCGCCAAGGAGGCTGTACAAGATTAGCAGCCGATTCACTGTGTCCTGGTTCTGTGAGTTATTTGCATAAAAAGATAATTGCTTCGAGGGGCAGAGTAAGTTGTATGTTTGAGGTTAAGAGATTTCTTTGATTTGGAACTGCCTTTTGAAACCATTTATTCTACTTTCGAAGTAGATTCCTATTTTTTGGATGCGAACTAAGAGCTGTGTGTCTGAAGACAACAGTATGATGCACAATCACTAGACTGGAATATTGTGGAAAACAAATCTGACTTTGGAGTAGTTTGTTGATTCTGGATTCTGTACAAAAAAATGCCCTGTTTCTTTTCTTTAACATGAATGAGTGATTTTCTCTCTTGGCAGTTTTTTCATGGACACCATGCATGCTTTATATTCTTTATTCTTTGAGCATTCATATTCTGTGCAACTTTTTTCAACAACTACAGAGAATAATACAAAGTGTTGCAGATGCAAGTCAGGGAATAATATGTCCATCCAATTAACTATGTGTGCAATTCCCTTGTTTGAATTCTCTTTTCTCAGGAATAGTTTTCCTTTTCCATAATTAGAGGGAAATAAGACAATGTGCATTAAGAGGCCAATGAGTGAAGGCTTCTCGTGCCTTGAAAAATCCAAAGGGAAAAACCAAATGTCACCTAGCTGTTTTGGTCCTAACTTTGTTATATAAAATTTCCATTTGTTTCGATCCCATTTTAAAGCCTTTTGCTGTTGACCTATGTTGTAAGTTTCCACATACTAGAAGCAAATCACTTGTTTAATGCAACTTTTTTTTCTAGTCACTTGTTTAATGCAACTGTTCCAAGCCCTCTTGTATTACTTCGCTTGCTATCATTTACTTACTAATAGTTTAAACTGATCTGTTTGGCTTTGGCTTGTTTTTGGAGGTCATTCATCTAAGAGTTCTGACATACTTGATTGTTGCTTTCTCATAGTCATCTTATGGCTTTGTGGATTACCACGATAGGAGGTCAGCAGCACTCTCCATTATGACTTTAAACGGGAGACAGCTGTAAGATATTTCTAGAAAAGAAAGCTCAATTTGTCGGTAATAATGGGTTTTTCGAAGTTGGTCATTTTCATGTTTGTTACTCATTTTCCTGTAGGTTTGGTCAGCCGCTAAAAGTTAACTGGGCATATGCCAGTGGCCACAGAGAGGATACATCTGGTTAGGGTTTTCCTTTGTTCTCATCGTCACTTTTTATGTTTTTGTGTTTTCTTTTGTTGGTCATTTCAGATTTGCATAAGAATCTCTTTCTCTCTGTCTTGCTCAACTCGGCTCCTAGTTAGTTCACTTTGTCTAAAATGAGTCCTATTTTTCAGGTCATTACAATATTTTTGTTGGTGATCTTAGTTCAGAGGTCACAGATGCATCTCTTTATGCATTTTTCTCGACAACATTTCCCAGTTGCTCGTAAGTTGTACAGTACTTTTGTTTCTCTATACCTTGAATATGACATTTTATTTGACAATAAGATCTCATAACTATCAGAGCTACTGTAGCAAGCTAAGATTAGGCACCCCTGATCATGCTGTATAGTTGATTCTGTCACCTTAAGTTGCTGCTTTCGCTGAATGAGCATTCCATCTAAAGAAAAAAAATGATACATATCTATGTCCATTGTACTTGTAATTTGATTTTATTTTACCCAAATATCAGAATCATAGAAAAATACCAAAAGGGTGAACAGTTGTGGGGAGTGGCGTATTTAACAAAGACGGTGTTTGACGAGTTGTTTATTTCACAAAAGACAACATTGGAGAAGTGTAATAACTTTTATACTGTTTTTAAGATGGGGGTGTTTATGTACTGGATAATTATAGTGTCCCTCAAGGCGACCATGGATTTCTGCAATATCCTTTTGACTAATACCTAATTGACCCATCATCAATGAATTTTAGGGACTAGTGTTTTCTGTTAGTGTATATGCTTACTGCATTTTCTTGTGTGCCATGCACTCTGTTCACTTAATTCAGCCATGAAACTATGCATATGATTGTTGAATATGAGATATAAAAACATGTATTATTTGCATTCTCACTCATTACCTAGTGTGTATTTGCATGCCTGTGTATATACATGAGTGTGAGTAGATACCACTTATATTTTGTTCTTTTTATGAGGAGATATGTTTGGGTGGAGCTATATTTTTTCTTTTCCTGTCTGACTGTATCTATGCCGAAAATAACTGGTAATAAATTAGTGATCATGCAATTCTGCACCGTGACATTCAAATGAAATTTGTGAATACCCTTAAACAGGGATGCAAGGGTCATGTGGGATAACAAAACTGGGCGGTCTAGAGGGTTTGGATTTGTATCTTTTCGTAATCAGCAGGTATGTAATTTGTCACGTCGGTCGAAGTTTGCATGATAACCTTCATTTGCTTTTAATTTTTGCTGCCTTTCTGTTCTCATGCCCTGCAGGAGGCTCAGGCTGCCATAAATGACTGGAATGGTAAGTGACATTTCATTGAATTTATTTGAAGCAAGCCGAATTTCAAAATTTGGATAGTTCTACCAAAAATGTATCATTTTAAAGTAGAATAATCAATTTTGATTTCTTCCTTTTTTTGGTTATATTTAGTTTTCAAATTTAAGGTTTCCGATAGACATTATGTTGTCAGGCATGTATCTGACAATCCCTAGAATTGCTTGTAATATGGATAGGTTTGTGTAATGGAAAAAATTTATATGCGGCTGAGGCTCTAAACAATCAATTGGAGCCCACCTAAAAAATTTCACTAGAAGAGGTTGTTTTGATACCCGAATATCCTCAAATTGATCATTACGACATCAAGATGCATGGACATGAGAAAAAAATGGATTTCAAGTTTTGGAAATAGTGCATATTGTAGCGCATTTTTGGGCCGTCAATTTTCAAGATTTTCAAGTTCTCATAGATCTTCTCATTCTACACTATTTTTGAAGCTTTAAATCTTATAATTAAAGATGAAAATATATTTTAATGCTATTACAAAGATTTCCAGTATTGAAACCACATTTCACGACACTATTTGAAGTTGTGGTTTGCTTTGATTGTTTAGAGCCTCGGCTCTATACAAACCGCACCCTTGTGTAATAGCTAATTATTGTTCTACGCTTAGGTTCCTATTTGCATGAGAAGAGCAAAGTGAAAATAACTTGGCAATCATATATGCCGGAATAAATGCACATACGCATGTAAATGAGGGCGATGTAGGTAACTATTGCAAAACTTGGACTTGTTCTGAAAAAAAAGAAGAAGATTTTTAAATGCATGCCTTCTGTGGTCAAATTTTGAAGTATTAGGTCATAGGGGATGCTGTATAGATGCCATTCTTATGTTCGAACTAGAGTCAACTGAATCAGTCAAAATTATCACTCCCTTTTTTTATTTTTGCAAAGTTCTTCATGGTTTGGTTTTGGATGCTATTGGGAGCTCCTATTATTAATATTTGTCTCTTTCATTTTAAACAGGTAAATGGCTTGGTAGTAGACAAATACGTTGCAATTGGGCAGCCAAGGGGGCTGGTTTTAATGATGATAAGCAGAACAGCGACACCCAGAGCATGCAAGGGTTGGGAAATGGTTCCTCAGCTGGCATAGGTATAGGCAATGATCTTTACTGCAAACGAGCATGTTGTAATTTTCATTGCTTTTGTCACCAAACTGATGAAGTGAGACTGCTTATCTTTGAGAGAAAAATGTAGTAGTAATGAGCCATTTTGTTCGGACGTCAGATATTTTGTAACTATGTTTTTAAATTGATAATATGCAGTTACTCTCAAAAAAATTAATCTAAAATAACAAAAGGTAATTGGAGGAAAATTATCAAAGAAAAACAGTATTAATAGCAGCATGGTGCCATGGGAATCAAAATGATGTACATAAAAGTTTAGTCTTCATAGTGTACAACATGGTTGCAGATAAAGATAATAACGATAAAGATTTGAACCCTAGTATACAACATACTTATAAGTGATTTGAAGTTTTGAACTGTAGTTCCCGCTGGGATTCATTTATTTTATGGCCTTGGCCTTGCGTGATGTCCAATATCGTGTTTTAACCTGTTGTGCTTTTCTCTCCTCTAGCAGATGGCAGCCAGGAGAATACAAATGAGGATGCCCCAGAGAACAATGCATCATACACTACAGTTTACGTTGGGAACCTTGCTCACGAGGTATTTGAACGATCTGTGATAGCTACTAATGTTAGTGAATTTTGAATGTGTCAACTACTGTTATTTTGTCATTAGCTATTGTTATGTCATTCTTCGATTGCAGCTTGTTAAAATTGGACTTTTGTTGATTTCTAGGTAAACATGACCAATCTTGAAAGAAAGACGTTCGACTCTCTTAGAGAAATTCTGACAAATATGTTTACTCTCTGATTGTGAAATAGTTCTAGTTACTAATCAATAGAAGACCCTTGCGCTCTTGTAGGATGTGAATCCAGACTATCATTTTCAGCCCCGCCAATGAGTTTATGATTAATCATATCTCATCGTCATCATCATCAGAGCCTTTTTCCAAATATTTGGATTGGCTACACGAATCCTGGTCCACCATTTTTCTCTATCAAGGGTCATACCCTCAGCGAGGCGAATGCCCTAGCACAAGCAAATAACACATATTTAGGATTCATGAATAGTTTGGCAAAGTTTTATGTGGTTGCCTATCTAACATAACCCACCTTCTTTACTCAGGCTTGGGACGTATTAAGGGAAAGTACATGAGGAATCATGTATAGAATGATGATAGACAAACATATTAACTAAGGGACACGGTTTATATGGTCAATGTAGAAATGAGTCGCTTCTTAAAAATCTATTTTTGAGATGGATTTTTGGACTTAATTTTTAAGGATATGTAATCTCGAAAACTCTAACATGGAGATCATAAATATGAATAAATAAATAAAATTAGAAATAATAATTCTAATAAGAAAACATTTGGACCATTAGTTTCAATTGTTTTTAGATTGGCCACCTATTTGTATCCATCTTTAAGATGGATGCTTTATATGGTCCAGCCTGCACGAAACAATTCTCCTTAACTAATCTTTTTTAAAAAAGAGAGTGTAGTTTGTATAGGGCTGAGGCTCCAAACGATCAAAGTAAGGCACACCTTTAAATAGTGTTGGAATATGTGGTTTCCGTACTAGAAATCTTTGTGATGGCTTGAAACTCTATTTTATATCTAATTATAAAATTTGAAGCCTCAAAAATAGTGTGTAGATCGAGCAGATCTACGAACACTTGAAATTTTTTGAAAATATATTACAAGATGGACTATTTCCATGACTTTAAATCTATTTTTTTTTATTTCTATACATCTTGAGGTCGAGATGATCAATTTGAGGAGTTTTGGGCATTGAAACAATTATTTCGCGGATTTTTGAGGTGCGCCCTAATTTAATTGTTTAGGGCCTCACCCTTATATAAACTTTTTCTTTCTTTTAAATAGTTAGCAAAAAATAAAAAAGAATTCTTGAACAAATATTCCTACTTCATTAATGAACTAGGAGAATGTTTCAAAATTTTAGAAAACATGACTTTCTTTAAATTTAGAGTTAAAAACATCTTCTCTAAAGAGAAAAGTTGTAAAAATAAGTGAACAACTTGGAAAATTATATATATTTTTCCAATTATTTTTTACATTAAAAAAAAGTGGTGCCAGTGGGTTTGAGGAAAGCATCGAGATCCTCACCCTTCTTAGACCAATGATTAATCATTTCTATGTTTAAGAAACAAATAGGTGACTTCGTATTATGAGGTTTTGTGCTCAGTCTGCAAACCTTAGACATCTCCTTTAGAATGCTTATTAATGTTTAGATTGAGTCCTTCAAAATATTGCCTGTCTGAGTGTTGTTTTCCATCTTTATTCCCCTTGTTTACCTATTGCGTACCTTGAATAGAATGATCTGCTTATCCCTTTCTTGTTGGTGAAACAGCTTACGCAGCCAGAGCTCCACCGCCAGTTCCATATGCTCGGGGCTGGAGTAATAGAGGAAGTTCGCATTCAAAGAGACAAGGGGTTTGGGTTTGTCAGATACCAATCTCATGATGAAGCGGCCCTTGCTATTCAGATGGCCAATGGTAGGATCATTTGCGGAAAGCCCATGAAGGTAAATAACCTCGAGTCTCTTTATTATTCTTTATTTGGAGAAAGCACCTATCCTTGCTCACTTGAATTGTTTTCTTAGCATGCATCATGTCATTTGTATTTAATGAAAATACAGCTTAATGACTGAGATTAAATCACCTGTGGATGGTAATTTTATAGATCAAAGAGTCCCTAGAGCTTGACTGAGTTAGTTTTACTTGGTGCAGTAAAAGTGCATAACTAGTTTACCTGAGTCTAATAAAAAATTTGGATGTCACCTGGTCCTCGATGAACCCACCTGAGTTTTATTAGCTGGGTGAGTTTTGTGGATCTGTTTTTTTTTTTTTTAATTGGTTTTCGCTGTTTTTACTTGCTTCCGTGTTCCTGAGAGAGAGAGAGAGAGAGCAAAGTGAATCGATTCAAATCTGGCTCTAATAGCATCCTAATCCCTGAAATCCTGGGTCCCAGTCGCCTTGAAATGAAGCCCTTGCAAAAATTCTCATTTCTATGTTTGTGCAGTGTTCATGGGGCAACAAGCCGACTCCTCCTGGCACCGTATCAAATCCTCTCCCGCCTCCTTCTGCACCATTCCAGCTTCTCGGACCAGGGGGCTATTCGGCAGCTGAGTTGTTGGCATACCAGAGGCAACTTGCGTTAACCCAGGCTGCGGCCGCTGCTGCTGCTGGCAGTCTCCCCCTCTCGGGACAGCAGGCGTCGGCCGCCCTCACTTCTGGAGGCAGCCAGGCTATGTACGATGGCTACCCCAACCACTCAGCAGCTGCACAACAGCAGCTCATGTATTACCAGTAGTAATGCTATTAAGTTCTCTCTCTCTCTCTCTCTCTATATATATATATATAATATTATATAATGCCCACTCTCAAATACCATAGTTTCATGTCCAAAACACTTCCCACCACCCAAATTATACCTCCAAAGAGCCCAAAACTCTTCCCACCACCCAAGTTGTACCTCCAAAAGTCTCTCTCTCTCCCTCTACACCTATTCTCTCTTATCAGCACCTATCCTCTCTTATCAGCTGTGAGATCCATATATACTCTTCCAAAACCTCCCACTACCTCCCACTATATGATATCCATCCCAATGTCTATCCATCTGCAGATACGCAGAGTCTCGTGATCACCTTCTGTTGAGTAATTTCTATCCGGATTTTCTGGCTGCCTTTGTTTGATCTAGATTTTGGTGTTTTTCTCTTTTTAGGTGCTAAAGGCTTTCTCATGTTTCCTTTTACTTTCTTTCTCTTTTGATTTCTGCATTTTTATGCTTTAATTGCATGAACAGGTTTGTTGATTGTAAAGATTTGGATATGGCAGTTGCTGCCTTCCTCTTTGTTTGTTCTTCATTTCGTAGTTTTAGTTACAGTTGTCCTCTTTTCTTTTTCTTGATGCGGAGATATATTTGTGTATACTTTGATCTATATATTGAAGGAAAAGTATTTTGTGGCTTGGCTGACTCGTGCATCTGCCTTTGTTTGCAAGGGTTTTGGACATGAAACGCTTCCAGTTTGCCATAATTCTGTTAGTGTCGGATCCATTTGGAGTTTTAAACACTCGAAATTGATTTTTAATGTTCTCATTCGTGATGTGGTGGTGCTGACTCCGACAAAATTTTGGATCTAAAATCGTTGCCAGGTAAAAATTTGGATCTAAAATCTGTTATCCCCAATGGAAATTGGAAATCAAATTTTGCTCTTGTGGAAGTGTCTTTTATGGTTGCTGCTAAGGGCCACAAATGTTTGGATGCATATACATTCATTTTTATTCACATGGTCATCTAGTGTTATGTGGTTGCTCTTCAAATCTCGGTCCAAAATCAAAGAAAAAAAAGTAAACAAAGAGTGATTCTAGGATGTGTCTTGCGTTAATATTGTTTTTAGTTGCATCTAAAAATTAGATGTAATTTTTGTGTCAAATTTTTTAGGATGGCTTAAGAATCTATTTTTTGTTTTTAATTATAAATTTTTAAAATCTAAAAATGGTGCAATTTGCATACAGATGCATCCGTAGGTATAAAGGTAAGATGTACTTTCAAATTTTATAATGGTATATAATTTTGATTTAAAATGTTCTTAGGATTATCTTAAAATCTATTTTTATATTTAATTATAAAATTTAAATTTAAAAAATGGTTAAAATTAAGTAGATCTATAAACATTTGAAAATCTTGAAAATGGACGGTGTAGATAATATGTTGTAAAATGCATTATTTTTTAAACTTAAATTTTTTTTATTTTTTATAGTCATACATCTCGATGTCAAGTTGATCAATTAAATGTTAAAAACTACTTTTTAAATTGGATTTTTGAGGGGGCATCTATAGTTCTGAAAATGGATGGTTTAGGTAATATATTACAAGTTATTATTTTGAGACTTGAAATTCATTTTATTTTAATATTTATACATCTCAATGTCAAGAGGGTTTTTGGTTTTTCATCATCAAACCAGCTTTCTTTTATGGGTTCTTGAAGTACACCATTTAAGGTTGCCACCTGATATACATTTTTACCCGGTAGCATGTTGCAAAAAAATTATTTGGTATGACTCTAATCCAAGTAATGAAGGGTGCTCTATCCTCGTATTGTTTCAAAAATAGCCGATCCATCTCGTGGCTAAGCTGGGTTGTATTGGGAGCATTGTTAGAAAAATCAGGCGATTTAACTACTAACGGGCCGGTTAGATCGGAACTGGCTAGTGGATGATTTGCATTTTGGGCGGTTTTGGTGATCGGCCGGTATTTCAATTTTTATATATATATATTGGTGCGGTTTCTATAGGTTGCAACCTTTAAACAATCAAATTAAAGTGTACCTTCAAATTTTATCATAACATGAAATTTTATTGTAAAAAATTATTTAGATTATCTTAAAATCTATTTTCATATCTAATTAGAAAATTTTAAATTAAAAAAATGGTTAAAATCAAGTAGCAATATAAATATAGGAAAATCTTGAAAATGGACGGTCTAGATAACTATTTCTAGTACTCAAAAACTTTTTTTTTTTTTCTATATTCATATATCTTGTTCTCGAGATGATCAATTAGACGGTTTTTCAACATTAAAATAATATTTCTAATAAATTTTTGAGGTGCATCTGTGATTCTATATTTTAAGGTTACGACATTATATAAACTTTTCCCTATATATATATATATATATTCCCAAAATAACGAATTTCGTTTGTAATGTATTTTTTAATATTATTTACATTATGCTAAAGAATAAAATTTGTTTTTCTCATTAATACTCACTTATATTAAAAAATGAATTCGTTAAAATCTATTTTTTCATTAATTTTCAACTTCATTTGAATGTGTTTTGTTTTAATCATTTTTTATATGCTTTTCATATTTTAGTGGATCTTTTTTTGTATTTTTTTTATTTTTTTAACACTTTTTTGATCGTTAGGGACTTGCTCGATTAGAACGGTTGAATCGGCCGATTTCTTTTTTTTTTTTTTTTTTTTTTTTTTAAGTAAGGGGGGTTTCGCTAAATTGGGAATCATTTAAGTTCGTACGAGGGAATCGGATTCAAGGTCTTGTCAAGTCGGAGCTTTTTTGAAAATGCTCCCAATAGTTATGGGCGGCTTGTACAATAAAAAAGGAAAAGGCAGGAGTCAATATTGTGAACAATTTCAGATTTTTTGAAAGGATGGTACCAAATGAAACCATTTGTATTTGGTACATGGGGGTCACATTTAGCCTTGAGAGTTAGACACAAGAATTGGTAACTGTATTTGTTTAACATACCATGTTTTAAGTTTGAAGGAGATTTTTTTTTGGTCCTTGTGAGACTCAAAATGTCAAATTTCACGGATGGTTATAGGTAGTTATGACCACCATATTTGAGGTAAATAATCATAGTAAACAATTTTCATTTGATGTTATGTGACTTTTGAATTTAACGCTTTGATTTTTGTATTCATTTTTTTCTTTGAAGTTCTCAAGGAGGTCATTCGGGCCTTGAATACATTATTGTGGTCTCTCATGGTTTGCCCCAATGCAAAAAGCCTGAATCCTAAACTTTGAGTGTTTATGTGGTATTTGTTCTTGGCTATTTTGAGGTCCGTCATAGGAAAGGGGATTGTATACTATGAGACAATTTATCTTCCACACAAAGAAGTCGCAATAATTTTTAGTCATTAGATGTCAAATTGGATGCTTTGATGTCATAAAATTTAATATTTTTTTTCGAACTTTAAGTTGAGTCGAGTCAATAACATACTCACAACTATCTAATTTAAAATCCTAAGGACAAGAGTGATTAAGACCTCTTTGTGCTAAAAATAAATGGTCTACTAATATGCTTGTTCGTAAAAAAAGAGCCAAAAAAAAAAAACAACAACAAAAAAGAAATTTTGGACTCGTGATGAGTTTTGGGGAAATGGTATGAGAACCTTCGCATAATATGAACCCAATATAATTGAAAGGGAAAATAAATTTTTTATTCTAAAGATGGAAAATGTGAAGACAGAGTATTTGTCTTTTTCCATTTTGTTTCTCTTTTTTTTTTCCTGGGAAATATGGAATTGTGGGGAAGGAATAAACAAAAAAAGTATTTGTGAAGGGATTTGTGAAACGAAACGTCAGATAAGCTTATTTAACCACCTCTTTCCTTCTTAGGCAATAATTGATTTGCTTTTTCACATTTTCGAAATTGGTTTACATGGTTACACCTTAGAGGTATAAATAAATGAGTTTTTTGTTTTTTCCCCGCCTCCCACCTATCATGTTTTACAATGTTTCAAAAAAGGAGACGTATCGACTAAGATGGTTTATCTTCGGTACAAGGATGTCACATGATTTATTGATGGTTGTTAGATTTAAAATCAGATTACATATATATATTATTGGTCAAGCTCAAAGTTCAAAAAAAAAAAATTTCGTGATCATTACAACACATCTTAAGCTTTAGGAATTTACATTTGAGGCTTTAGAGTAATTGTGATCTCCTTGGAACAATGAAACGTAGTGTTATGGCATACAATCCCTAAGAAAAAAGAGTGAAAAATTGTGATGAAAAGTAGTGTTATAGCATACAATCCTTGAGAAAAAAGAGTGGGCTCAATCCGCTAGAATCCTGAGCTTGAGTGCCCTCGATCTAACTGGGTCATCTCCAAGTTGAATAGGGTAACTTTTTTTATTTTTTTTATTTTTGAGTTGGATTAGGCAAATTTTAAAACAAAATATATTTATAGTTTTATACCATGAAAATCTTAGGAGGCTCAGGCTGTTCTAGGGTTTTGCAGACTCGGAATTGCTTGGATCCCGATCCAGTTCTTCTCGGGCAGGTCATGGTTAAACAAGCAATTTTGGGACCACTATAATTTTTTTATGTGGAGAAGTACGCAGGCGCAAAATTATAATTCTAATAATGACAATTTTTAAGGTGATAATCCAAGGTTTATTAAATGTATGAGTGGTATGTCTGAATTTGAGGTAAGAATGAAATAACTTAGAAGTGAAATTATTGGGATGTTTAGACGCAATATGTGGTTACGGATTGCTGTTATGGTAATTTATGGCTGAAATTTTTTTTTTTTGCTAAATATATAGTATAATTTGAAGTTGTAAAAGTGATATAGATTTAGCATATCTAGGAACACTTGAAAATGGACATTCCGGATTTAGCAGACTTTAAAATGGACAGTCTAGATTAAGTATCATTTAGATTTACTATTGCATACTTGAAGTTTGTTTTTTCTCGAATTCATGTTTATCAGAGGTCGAGATGATCAATTGAAGGTTTCCCAACATCATAATAGCAAATTCCGGTTATACTTCTGTCCTTTATATTTTATCGCAAAGCCAAGGCCTTGTGTCAAGAATTTTTAGGATTGCCTGAAATTCTATTTCCAACTCTAACTATAAAATTTTAAACTCCAAAAATAGTTCAAATCAAATAGATCTATAGACATATAAAAATATTGAAAATGGATGGATTAGATAATGTGCTGCAAGTGCACTATTTCTAGGACTGGAAATATTTTTCTTTTTTTATGTTAATACATCTTATTGTCAAGATGATCAATTAAACGTTTTTTCAACATTAAAACAATATTTTCCGATGGATTTTTGAGATGCAGCCTTAATTCTACATTTTAAGGTTGCAACCTTATAAAAACTTTTCTTTTAAGAATTTCCTCATTTACAACTATTCCAAGTATTGATGATTTATATGTTGATATGTATTTGAAATTAAATAAAAATAAACCGGTAGAATGTTAAATAGCTCTTCTATAAAGGGTGTTTTGATAAGCTTCCCATATTTTGGTAGTGCATGAGCGACAAGTCAAGGGTTCAAGTGGAAGGTTTTAAAGGGTAAGCGGAAGTATCAAAACTACATGGATATTTTGGGAGTGCATGAGTGGCAAGTCAAGGGTTCAAGTGGAAGGCTTTAAAAGGGTAAACGGAAGTATTAAAACTACATGGATGGAAGCACTGAAAAAAAAATATGACGATTTACATGACTGAGAAAAAAAATCTTTAATAAAATAAAATGGAGAAACATGATTTATATAGTCATCCCCAATTAATTGGGATAAAACCAATTTCACAATAAGACACACACAATTCCGTTAATGAGAGATGTAGTTTAACCCTCGGTTGGTAGTGAGAGAAAAGTGGGAGTGCACTTAGTATGCGACCAGCTGACAATGTTTGGAGTAACCCATGTAAACATGACCTCGACGAAGAGGGAACGTTTTGGGATACCTGCCACTCTGCGAACCCGATCCAATCTGGATCAGCTGAAATGGTATAAAGGTCACTACAGAACATGAAAAATTCTTGAGTGCCCGCTGACTTACAAATGCCCATCCTAAAGATCTTACGCTCGCTGACTTACAAATGTCCATCCTAAAGATGAACTTCGAGTAAAGTGTACTCGCTTGTAACCAACATCCAGTACACGAATATATTCACTCCAGAATTTTTTCAGAGAAATCGAGAGTTGTGATCAAGTTGGACATGAAAAATGCCTATGATAAAGTAGAGTGGCCTATATTACTAGAAATTTTGAATAGAATGGGATTTGGGGAGACAAGGAAGAACTGAATTTTTTGTTGCATTTCTTTCGCTCTTTTCTCTATTCTAATCAAGGGTAGCCCGATTAGGGCGATTGGATTTTCATGTAAGATTAGCACGACGAACATGTAACTTGTCATGTGTAGCCACAGATCCCTTTTTCCATTAAAACGATTTAAACAATCTGGTGGTAAGAAATTCATTAGCAAATCAGCGAAACC
The DNA here is from genome assembly GCF_000471905.2 of Amborella trichopoda. The sequence continues at coordinate 3,843,121 of NW_006499801.1, forward strand.
GCTTATGTAGGACTCGTCGTAGGATTTCGTGAGAGCGGGTTCGTCCGATCCCAATCATTGTAAATTTTAAACTTTAAAAATGGACCAAATCAAGTAGATCTAGAGGTACATGAAAATATCGAAAATGAGTGGTCTAGATAATGTATTGCAATATGTACTATTTTGAAACTTGAAATTCTTTATTTATTTTTATATTTATATATCTCAATGTTGAGATAATCAATTAGAAAGTTTTTCAACATCAAACTATCCTTGTCTGATGGGTTTTTAAAGTACATCGTTTTATTCTACATTTTAAGGCTGTCCTTATATAAACTTTTGCCTTTACATGGTAGCATATTTCAAAAAAAAATTTTGGTTTGCGACTCTAATCCGAGTAATGAAGGGGTGCTCTATTGTCGTAGTGTTTAAAAACTAACTAATCCAACTTAAAATTGGCCGAGAGGCTGCTAACTTGGATGGTTTTTGCTCAAAAAACAGTTGTCCATGTCTCCTTGTTTTATGTTTTTTTTGGGTCAAAAACAGCTCCTTCCGCCACTAAGGAAATCGGATTCAGCGTCTTGCCAAGGCTGAGTGCTTCTCAATTTTGAAAATGGTCCTACTCCTAACAATTATGGGGGGCTTCTGCAATAAAAATGGCAAATGAAAACGCAGGAGTGAATACTTTCATATTTTTTTAAAGGATGGTATACAATGAGACCATTTGTGTTTGGTACATGGAAGTCACAATTAGCCTTTAATATCAGACGTAAGATTAGGTAGTATTAATTTAAGGACACGGTTTATATGAGTCCATGTAAAAATGAGTGGGCTGTTAAAAATCTATTTTTGAAATGGATTTTTGGGCTCAATTTTTAAGGACATGTAATAACTATGATGGAGATCATGAATAGTGTTAACCATGTCCTTTGTTTCTGTTTAATTTGCATTTTTTTAATTGATGAAATGATAGATTGTGACAGTGCAACTTCAAATGAATTTTTTATTTTTTGTGGCCATCGTTTTTGTTGGTTGCACATTCATTGAAATGAATTTTTTGTTGTTTTTTCGTTTCTATTTGTAATTGTTTTATGCGAAAATATCCAATAATAGAAGAAGAGTGGAAATTAGTTGACTCTTGAAGTGGTATTTGGACCTTTTTACTGTAAATGTCAAAGTAAAATCTTCGTATGTCGAACTTCCATTTTGTTTTCTTTTGACAATTCTTTTCTCATTGGCCAAAGTAAGCAGTAAAAGTACATTTCCTACAACATAGTAAAATTAGCCTTTCACAATTTTTAACTTTAAGAACATTGTGAATAGAACGTTCGAGATGGTAATTGTGAATTATTATGCTGCAAATTTTTTTTCTCCTAGAATTCAAGATTTGCTTGTGTATTGAGATTTTGATCAATGTGTATGTAACTATGATTTGCCTTTAACTTAAGAATTTGCATAAGGAATAGTACCCTGATCTCTTATACTTGCATGAGGACATGTACGACATATTCGTATCATCATCTAATTAATCTAGTTGTTGTTTCGTAATTCATATTTTTATCATAGTATTAAATTTGTTTCTTTTAATGTTATTACATTGTCTGCAATGAGTACTTATTATCCTAGTGAATTTCATTTCAGAAGAAAAAGATGTTCATATCGATGAATCCACTCAAGCCTTGTCAAAATGGAAGCTTGATCGGCGACATATAGAGCTCATAAAAAAGATTGGCTTGGGCTCATTGATGGAGATAGGAGTCTTCAAAGTCGATGGCAAGTTGTTGAAGGCCTTCACAAAAACATGGTGTTTACAACAAATACCTAAACGTTGGGGAGTTGGGTCTAACATTATATGACGTATAGCGGATATTGCATATACACGCGAGCCCGTTACAAGTATCAAGGTAGAAAATGATGGGAAGTTCATTAAAAGGTATCTGGATGATTGCCCCAAAGAGAAAAACTTGATACGGATTAGCCATACTTAGTTATGTATTTTATTACATGTTTAAGTTTTTGTTATATATTCAATCAAATTTCGTTTGCTTGTAATTATATAAATATTGTTGTAATTGCAACAATACACCTGTATAGGGATGTTAGAAGCCACACTTGAAAACGAAGAGGATTCCAAAGTTATGTAGTCACGACCCATGAATTGTTAGTAACACAGTCTTGCTATGCCTGAGGAACCCAGATGGGAACTTCGACTAAGGGTGAAAAGGAAGGGTGTATTTAGATAGGGGCTCTTACATATTTGTAATTTAAAGTCTTGTAGTTGGATATGTACAAACTCAGTTTTTCTAACATTTCTATGTCCTAAATTTCTATTTGAAATTCATAAGTTGCAAGTTTGGAACAATTCCTAAATTTTATGGTTTTGTGTCAGACCGAGAATATAATCTGTTGGACCGACATTTTGGGCACCAGAAGAATATGTGTCGGACCGAGAATAAAATATGTCGGATCGGGCATTATGGGCACTAAAAGAGTATGTATCGGACCGAGAATAAAATATGTCAGACCGGCATTCTAAGAACCAGAAGAATATGTGTCAAACCGAGAATAAAATCTATCGGACTGGCATTATGGGCACCGTAAGCATTTATGTCGGACTGCGAATAAAATCAGTCGAACTAGCATTCTGGGCACCAGAAGAATATATGTCGGAACGAGAATAAAATCTATTGGACTGGCATTATGGGAACCAGAAGCATTTGTCGGACCGAAAATAAAATATATCGCACCTGGGCACCAAAAGAATATGTGTCGCACCGAAAATAAAATATGTCGGATTGGCATTACGGGCACCAGAAGCATTTGTGTCAGACATAGAGTAAAATATGTCTGACCGGTATTATGGGCACTAGAAGCATTTGTGTCAGACTGAGAATAAAATCTGTCGGTCCGACATTCTGAGCACCAGAAGAATATGTGTTGGACCAAGAATAAAATACGTCGAATCGTCATTATGGGCACCATAAGCATTTGTATCGGACTGAGAATAAAATTTGTTGGACTGGCATTATGGGTACCAGTAGCATTTGTGTCGGACCAAGAATAAAATCTATCAAACCATCATTCTAGGCACCCAAAGAATATGTGTCAGATTGAGAATAAAATCTGTCGGACCTGCATTTTGGGCATAAGAAGAATATGTGTCGGACCGACATTCTGGGCTCCAGAAGAATATGTGTCGGACTGAGAATAAAATGTGTCGGACCGACATTTTGGGCTCCAGAAGAATATGTGTCGGACCGACATTCTGGGCTCCAGAAGAATGTGTCAGACTGAGAATAAAATGTATCGGACTGACATTTTGGGCACTAGAATAATGTGTCGGACTGAGAATAAAATATGTCGAACTGGCATTCTGGGCATCAGAAGAATGCGTCGGACAAATAATAAAATATGCCGGACCGGCATTCTTGGCACCAAAAGAGTATGTATCGGACCGAGAATAAAATGCGTCGAACCGACATTCTGGACAATACAAGAATATGCGTCGGACTGAGAATAAAATATGTCGGATTGGCATTTTCTGCATACAAAGAATTTTTCTGTGCGGGAGTTTTATGCCAGGGTTTTATGCATGCAAAGAGTTTGTTTGGTGATAAATTTAGAGTACTATTATTTTAGTGTTAGAAGCTAAGGAGTACTATTGGAAGTACAAACCATCCATAAAGTTCGTAAGGGAAAGAGAGACAAACATAACAAAGAATGAGAAAGAGAGTAAGATAGCTAGGTTGTGGGATAGCGCGAGAGATCTATATATTGTTTACAACCTATTGAGGTTATACACAAATTTCATTTCGAAGCTGTACAAAAAAATTATTTGAAACATCAATTTGCAAAATGAAAAGCTATACAAAAATTCCATTTTTAAAACTATTCAACATACATTTGAAACTATACAAAATTATACTTGTAACATGAGTTTACAACATATGGAAGCTGTACAAAAATGTCATTTCATAACTCCTTCCCAAGACATGGTCTCTCCATTCCAAAAGAATCTCCTCTTTCTCCTCCCCTAACCCTTTGCTCAGTCTCTCTATACCCCAATTTCCACTTTGCTCTTGAAACCCCTGATCACCTCCGCTCTCACCGCTTCCTTTAAACCATTCTCCATCTCTCTAGAAACCCCAATTTCGTCCCCGAAAGAATGAATAAAAACTCCATGGAAATCAGAGGAGATGCTCCCCCTAAAAAGTGGGCATGTAGAGCGAGACAGTAACCATGTATCGATGCAATCGAGATGGAAAGCATGGCTACAATTTCTGAGCAATAGAAGCTTATCTTCGCTCCGGAACTCGCAAAGCTTATCTTTGCTCCGGAACTCGCATCAGCACACTGCACAATCAAATGGGGGCTCTGTTCGCATAAGCACACTGAACAATCGAATGGGGGCTCTGTTTCTGAACCCATTATTGCTTTATAAATGAAAATTGGTAAAGCATCAATGAAAGCTTGATCAACACCTGAATCATGGAGATTAAAGAGTTGTTGCAATTGACCTTGAAAAGTATTTGCAGAGTCTGAGAGCTCTGGTTCTCTCGGGGATGGAGATTGAGGCCTAAGAAGAAATCGAACGAGGAGGTGGAGCAAGCCAGAGATGAAGAAAACCACAGCTAAAATGATTATAATGAAGAGAACATCAGGGCTTATTTTGTTGGTTGATGTTTCGTTTTGGAAGTTATAAGGAGATGGGTTCAACTGGTTTTGGTGGAGGAAGCCATTAAAGACCTCTGGTTGAGGAGGTGGGCTAGGAGGGATGAAGCTTGAGATTAAGCTTCGCTTGCTTTCTGAGAAAACCCAACTCATTTCTCTGCGAAAATTTCACCATTGTTTCAGATATTTCTTGGATAATCAACCATTAATTGAGCGCCCCAAGTTGTTATATAAAACTTGCCAGTTTTTCTCCTCAAAAATTCGATATTTTCGCTCCTAGGATCAGAGATTCCTGTGCAACCATACCCAATTCATTTCTCTGCAAAAAGGTGAGACTGGTCCTTTCTGTTCAAAGCTTCCCGTCCAAATCCGTCATTAATGAAGCTTTGAGTTGTTCTTACAAAACTCAACGCAATTCTCTGCAAAAGAGTAAGATTAGTCCGCTCTGTTCAGAGATTCCTCCGCAAATCTGCCATTAACAGAGCTTAGCTTCTCCGCAATGCAGGCCTTGCCTATGTTTCAGTGCTTCATCTGAATATCCGCCATTACATAAGGCTTCTTTTAATGAAGCTCAGGGCTGTACTTTACGGGGAGTTCCTTTTGCAAATTTCACCATTAATGGAGATTCAAAGCTGTTATTGCAAAGGAAAAAGAGATAAAACCTATAAATCGAAGTCCAAGCAAACAAAAAAACAAAAAGAGGAAGAATTTTTTAGTGGAATAGACCATTTTGCCTGTGTTTCACCCTTCTTCTCCCGTGCTTTCTCTCTCTAAACCTAAAAATGGTTGCTATCTCTCACTTTCTCTTGGCCATTTCAAATGGCTTACAGGTTGAGCCGGTGCCCCCGATTTTGCGACAACTTGAGGCAACGAATTTCAACCCTCCATTTTAAATCAATGGCTAAAAAAAAAAAAGATAGAACTTCCATGCTACACGACAAATAGAAAAAGCTTTCTAAGCTTCTCTTGAAACATAGAAGTTCTATCCTCTCTCGTATCTAATCGTCTATTTTGAATGGAGGGTCAAGATTGCCCCAATCACAATGTCACGTCTCTATATTATTTTATTTTTAATTCTTTTTTTATAAACTATTTTGGTACCAAATTTTGAACATCCATTCCTCTATTCAACTCGCATTAGCAAAACATATAAAAAAAATATTTTCAATAAAATAAAATGACCAAAATACCTTTGAAATTTTCAAGGGATATTTTGATCATTATATTTTATCGAAAAATTATTTATAATAATTTTTATAGGTGTACCCCAATGAGAAGATGACACGTATCAAATTTCATATTCATACAACTTTTATAAAAAAAAAACCAAAAATAAAATACTTTAAAACATCGGATCTAAGATCAAACGGTGAATGGCTCTCTTGATCAAAATTGAACGGCTGGATGGTAAGTTGATGATAGAACTTCTATGCTGTAAGAGAAGCATAAAAACCTTTCCCACCAAACATAACTCCAGATATTATTCAAGCTTTCAAATTTTTGTAGCGGATTCAAAGAAATAAAGAAGGTATTTTGCATAGTCGTATATAGTTGCGACCCAAATATTAGAGGGAATTCAATTTCAGCACTTATTATGCAAATTTTTCATTTTGACCTCGATCACTATGAATATGATCAAAATGAACAATCTATTTCAAGCCTTAAAATAAAGTTCCATTCTGCAGTGTTGTGTGATGACATGCAAACTGTTGCTCCTTATTGTGGAACCTAGTGCGAGCTTAAAAAATGGTGCATAACTAGTTGATTTATAAAACATACAAAAATAATCCGTAATCGAAAAAAAATATGGCAAGATGGATCCAAGTTTTTTCTTCAAATTGTCTCGCAGGTTTATGGGGAAGATTTCAGATTGATTTCTCTTGTGAGATTTTGGATGTGATTAGATAATATGAAAAACGTTAAGTAAAGGAAAAAGGTTTGATAGGGCTTCAGCCCTATCAAATTAATTAAATCCTTACTTCATAACTCATTGGAAATTGCAAGTCAAGCATTGAAAAACTTTTACATCCATCATCTCGACTTCAACATTTTGGTTGCAAAAAGAAGAAGAAGAGGATTTCAAGCATTAAAAGTAGCGTAAATTGTAACAAATTATCTAGACCATCCATTTCACTTTAAAAAGTAAATATTCACAGATCCACAAGATCTATACTACTTTGTTAGTTTCAAATTTTATTATCGTTTTGAAGATTGATTTTAGAGCCATCATAGAGATTTCCATCGCCACAAATACTTTCTGGATAGGATCTTAGGTGAGGTTATAATTTATTTCATAAAGCCTAGGCCTTATAGACCTTATCATATACTCAACACTACGAAAAATCACAACTTTAAAAAAAAAAAAAAAAAAAAAACTTATTAAAGAGTTTTGCCACGTAACTAAGCCGCTAGTGCTGGGTCGGAAAAAAAAGTCTCGCCCAATGATTTTACACTGTGGGAGCAAATTTTCAAGCTAGGGATAGTTTTAAGATCTCAAATTTTCGGAATGATTCGTGTCCCGAAGACGTAATCCAGGAAAAATAATAAATCAAATATACTCTCTATGAACCTAAAAAAGTAAATTCCCGAATTTGAACAAACACCATCTAATTTTTGGAAAGAAAGATCTAAGTCTCAAATGTCCTAAAATCCCATTTGTATTTTTGAAAACAATCATCAGACGATATTTAAATAGATCCCCCAAAAAATCTTTCCAATTTCATTTTTTACCCAAGGGAGCAAATAAACAGTTTGCTCCCCCGCCAGTATAGTATACCAAAACCTATCCAAGAGTCTACCATTTTGTTTCATTTTTATTAAAAATGATAATAATGATAATTATTATTATTGGGAGAGAATAGGAGATTTATTAAAGGTAATATTTTTTATTCGCTTCTTGATTTGCTAAACCCACTCTCCCAGTTTTAAGCATATAATACTACTACCAAACACAATGTGCAAGACATGTTTAAATCGTCATTAACAAGACAATTAAATTGTAAATAAAAGCAGCAACTTGCATTTTTTAACTAATTAAATCTCATCGTTTTCTATTGCAATCGTTGTCTTATGGGGAAAAGGGCATAATGACATGTGGGGACAACAGTTTCTCCACAAAGTTTATAAAATAAAGAGAATATTAATTAGTGGACTAATTAATTAATTGCAACTTTTTGGGGTAGGTTAGCTGCGGCATTTGGAGTTTCGGACACAATAAAAATGCTAAGAAAAGAGGAAAATATCATTAAATGGCTCAACGTTATGTTTGCCTCGCCATGATTTATTTTTTAGTTTAAATTATTCTTGTTCAAGGTTAAGAACCTTGGATAATCAAGTAATTTATCTCACACTTAAAATGGCTCGAGCCAAATTACAAAATTACACTGTTGTTCAAGTTGGAAACATATAAATGCCAAATGATGAGAGCACTATTGATTTCATATTCACAGTCCGTAATAATTATAGATGTTTTAGTCATTTAATAGTTTCAATTCCCAACCTTGAATAACCAGTAGTAATACCTATCATAATGTGTATTGAGTCAATGAAGTGGACGAGGTTACCATCATACTCTTAATCAATGGTTTAAAAAACGGATCGGTGACCCGGATCTGGCTCCCAAAAAACCGATTCGGATCGGCGAATCGGCGATCTGGATCGGGAATCGGGTGAATCGGTCAGAATAAAGCTTCAAAAAAATCCGAAAAAATTATTAAAATTCATTATAAATATTGTTTTTTAAGAATTCAATAAGAAATGAGGGTACTCCATTAAGAATTTTCATGTTTTTGAATGAATATACGAATATAGATATGTTCTTTCCCT
>NW_006499801.1:3855582-3912380 GCF_000471905.2 Amborella trichopoda
CTATCATGGGTTACAAAAAAAAAAAAAATTAATGTTCTTCACAGAGTCGTTTTATATAAGCAATTTTAACTCAAAAATTCACCTCTAAGTGAATAAATTACATCCAATTGAGTATATTTTCTGATAAACAACAATATAAGGAATCAAAACCCTAAATTTTTAACATATTATTTCTAATATATCATGAAAACAAAATCAAAAGGCGGAAAAAAAAAAAAAAACAGCGAAATTTTGGTTCCGCAGACATTTCAGTGTTCATCTTAAATTTCTTGCTGTAATTGACCAGATTACGTAAAATTGAAAATTTTAAATCATACTAGACACAATAAAGATTAAAAACGATAATTATTGAACTCATTATGTTCAAAATATGCCGTGAAATAAATCAAATGACGAAAAAAAAAAAACCCAAACTTTTTACCTGATTTTGTAAACCGAAGCCTTCAATCTCCAAAAAACTCAGTTTTTCTCAACGATTATCACAAATTAGTAACAAAAGGTTTTGATTCACAACTTTAAGATCAAAATGCCTACAAATTTTGAAAGATTCATGCCCTATTTGGCATGAAACTTTCAGAAAAGGCGGAAACCCTAAACACCAAATTTTTCGTGATCCAAAAACAACAAATTTTTCCACATTTAATCCTTGAAAAAGCTGAATAAAGCTATTTACAGCTTGCGAATCAGATCACATGCAAAAAAAAACAAAAAAAATGATAAAAAAATGACAAATTTCAAAAAATCCCGTAAAAAACAATGTTCAACCCGTATTCTTCACGGACTCGCCGATTCCGCATAGTGAATCGACGAGTCACTGTACGAAATTATTCGGTTCTCTCTCGAACCGGACGATTTCTGATTGTTTAATCGATCCGATCCCTTTTCACGATTTCCGCGATGAATTGGACGAATCCAGTTCGACTCGACGTTTTTTAAAACGCTGCTCTTAATTAAGGTTCCCTACCTCTAATAAGGGTAATTTGTAAAACTCTCAAAGTTATTTTTAGGCGGTACGAATAAAGAAGGAAAAATGACATCTTTCTATGCCATTTGATGATACGCCTTACTTTGATTGTTTAGGGCCTCAGACTTATACAATCGGCACCCAATATGGAATGAAACTAAAAAATAACTCTTCAACGGAAAATAGGATCTTTTGTGCTTAATGACTTTGTAATATTGTTTGAGCCATCAAATGATATATTGCCCAAAATAAAAAAAGACTTCATTTTCCTTTTCTCCAATTTCTTTGTATTGGAATAAAATATATAAGAGTCTGATGCAATTTCTCTGGATTTCTATAATTCTTGTGCCGGTGATATCCGTTATTCGGGTACCAAAATAATACAATTTTTTTTTTTTTTTAATATTGTCATCATAATCCTCTAATTTCTCTCTATATCTCTTTCTTTTCCCTTGAAGTTACCCTAGAGGGTGAATTTATTTACTAGTCTTATTTAGGCAGCTGCAACACCAGCATAGAAAAGCTTCGGAGCTGAGCATGGAGAATCAGAGGCATCTAAAGGCTTCAAGGCTTCAGACCCACACTTTTCTTTGAGCTCATCACTTAGTATTTGTTGGCATCTACACTCAACACTGCAAAATGCCTTGTCACCCCTGCAAAACAACCACTAAATTTAGTCCACAAATAAAACCCAGCTAAATTTACTGAAGAAAACTGTCTAAAAAAATTAATAAAGTTGATAACATTTGTACAAAAAATAAAAAAAAATATCTAAAAAAAGGCTCATCTGTTTTAAATACCCCTATATTTAGTCTGTAATGAAACCCCAAATATTTTTAGAGAAGAAACCAAAAAGAGGAGTTACCACGCATTACAATTAACATTCATTTGCTAAAATTTCAGCTATTTTTAAAGAAGAAGTTGCTGTAAAAAGGTTTCCTGATTCAGAGATCAGTCCTTTAAATAGATGAACTAATTTGAGGTTTTCCCAGATTAGAAGACAATGAAAGTTTTATATCCTTCCCCCCCCCCCCCCCCCCTTCCCACCCCCTCTCTTTCTCTAACCAAGAACGTAACCAACTTTAATTTAAAAAAAGAAAAAGAAAACAAATCTGATATACATGTTACCGATTTCCTCTATACAAAAACTGTCCCCAAATTTGGATATATCAAATCTGCTCAATATAGAAAGAAAGCCCTCAAATTCATTAAAAGTTTGGATCCAATCCCCAAAAAAATCCTAATTTATAGTTTTCTATAAATTCTTCTTGATGGATAAGATTTCAAAGATCACAAACCATTAAAAGAAGATTTAAGAAGATATACTGAGATAGCCTGAAAATTACCAGCCAAAAAATGTTATGTAGTACTCACAACTCTAAAAATAATATTTTTAAAGCAGATAATACAACCAAGAATTAAATTGAACGAAACACGAGATTCGCAAATTAAATTCTAAGCGGATGAATTCATCAAAGCCTCGAAGGTTTGGATTTATGGTGTTCTTGTTCTGGAAGTCCTTAACGAAAAGAAAAAATAAATAAATAAATAAAAGAGAAAAAAGAAAAACAAAAATCCCGAAGTGCAAAAACCGATAAGGAAAATTTTCTTTACTCCAAAATTTATTCAAGAGGGAAATTAAAAATGAACCAAAATTGGAGATGAGCTAAAAACTTTTATTGTGGTAGGACTACTGATTCTGTTACAATTACAGAGTTGAAGACGATAGAAAACAAATTCAGGCCAACTTTTAGGAAAGGACCAAATTTGAAGAGAAAGGGCTGAAATTTCTGAATTTTGTACATTCAGAGAGAATTCTCCATGTTCATCGTTAAAGAATTTGATACATATTGATCCACTGATAAACAAATGGTATTAAAAAGCAGAGAGAGAGAGATAGAGGTGATCATCTAAAATCAAAACAAAACCTACCAAAATCTCACCCAAAAAAGAAAAACGCAGAACGCTAAAAGACCCGAGAATCGTGTTCTTCTCGGATAATTGCACAAAACCCAAAAAAATAAAATAAAAAGAAATAAATTAAAATAATATCATTTAAATAAGAGGTTTCAGAGGTGGAGAATTGAGTACCTGTACATGTATATATCGCGGCCATGGAGTTTCTTCCTACAAAGATAGCAGAACTTTAAAAAATCCAAAGCTTCATACGCGTGCTTCTTCGGTGATTCAAAGAAAAACCCACAATTTCCACAATTCTTCTCTGCAATTTCACAGCGCTTCTCGTCGAAATACTCTCTCTTCCTTATCGAATTCGGTCCATGATGGGAAATCACACAAGTATAACTCTCCGATAACTCTGTTTGGCGGGTTCCTCTAAATTTAGCAGAGATTTTAGCAGGGCCGATTGGAATTGGCTGAGACATCGGAGAAGTTGTCGGTCTATTAATGGCGTTGGCCATTAAAGTGGGTTTCAAGGAGAGAGAGTCCTGGTTTTGATAGGGCTTGTTCATGGCTGCTACTATGCCAAGCCCGACTCCCTCTAATTTTGGCGATCTTCCATTGATGGAGGAGCTTCTGATCTCTAATGGAGAGGTGGGGCTATTGGAGCCATCAGGCTCTGTGAAAGAGAAGAATAAAGGGATCTTGATAGTGGGTATCTCTGCTAAGTCTAGCATGAGGCTAATAATGGAGGTGTTCTTTTGGATTGCTCTTGATCTCTTGCCAAGCATCTCTCTGTGTTTAGAGGATGCCCACTTGATTTACAGGATTTTGCAGAGAGAGAGAGAGAGAGAGATAGAGAGAGAGAGAGGCTCTTGAGGCCACCTTCCCTGTGAAGTTTTGTGGTTGGGGAGGGGCAAATATAAGTTCACGGCAAGGGGGAGGGGGGGGGGGGGAAATATAAGTTCACAGCAAGTCATTAAAATTGTGGAAATGGACAACTTTTTCTTTCGTTTTTATCTTTTTAGAGAGAGATGAGAGAGAGAAGGGGCGCCTGTTGCTCGAGGAAAAGAGATAGAGAGGTATTTAAAAAAAAAGGACCCGGTTTTTATGCGGCCATGCCGGCATATGTAGAAGTGAGGGCCGATTAATAAATTTATTTTTGAGATGGATTTTTTTATTTAATTTTTAAGAACATGTAATCTCTAACATAGATCATGAAAATGAAAAAATAAATAAATTTTAGAAATTAGAAATAATAATTCTAGTAAAAAACATTTGGACCGTTAATTCAAATTGTTTTTAGATGGTACACCTATTTGTATTCATCTTTAAAATGAAAGCTTTACATTTTTTGGGCCGTAACGGTAGTCATGCGGTCCGACCCACATGAAAAGATTTTCCCTTCAAAAAACAAAAAAAACAAAAAAAAAAGAAAGAGTTAAAAAAAAAAAAAAAAAAAAAGAAAAGAAAGAGATGGGTCTATTTCAAGAGAAAGCGAGAGGCATATTTTTTAGAGAGAAAAAAAGAGGGGTATTTCAAGAGAGGAGAGAGAGGGAGAGGTAGGGAAAAGTATTTTCAAGAGAGGAGAGAGCGATTGGTTCATTTTTAAAAAAGGGATGTTTTTTGAGATAGAGAGAGAGAGAGGTATTACGAGAAGTGAAAATGCAGACCCCCGTAATTCCATTTCATAATTAGCGGGGAATTCAATTCAGCAAAAGAGAGACGTTGATGTCACTTTCTATACAAATGAGAGGAGAGAGAGAGAGAGAGAGAGAGAGAGCACTTTCCTTCCCGGCTTGGGTTTGGTCCTAAGCTCTTTTTAAGTCCAGTTTCATAAGTATGAATTTGACTTCAGTCAAGTGGGGTTTAAAACTAGTTTAGATCTAACTGGATCCGACGAGTTCAAGTCTATGGTGACCCGACCAATATATATGGATATATGCGTGTGATCTAGGTCCAGTAGATCTAGACTTGACTGATTCGGGTCTGGAGGGCCCATTTGCACTCATAGCATAGATCTATTGAGAGAGGTAGAGCTGCTCAAGATATTCACTTTGGAGGTTACGTAGATCCGGAACTGATAAATTCGGGTCAGACCGGCCACTTTTCACCATTAGAGAGAGAATTGTTGAGAGACATAGAGTGAGATGTTCAAGTCTCTATCGCCCTCCCCAATTTTACCTCGGAATGATAAACAGTAACAATGATATTTTGATACAAATGAGTCGCTTCTTAAAAATCTATTTGTGAGATGAATTTTTGGATTTAGTTTTTAAGGACATGTAGTCTCTAACATGGAGATCATGAATACGAATAAATAAATAAATTTAAAAAATTAAAAATAATAATTCTATTAATAAAACATTTAGAATGTTAATTTCAATTGCTTTTATATGGACCACCTATTTGTATCTATCTTTAAAATGGATGCTTTATGCTTCAAGGACTGCAAATGTAGAAATGTGGTCTCCGCCACATGAAATAAGTTTCCTTGATATAATTCTCAAAGACTTTATAAGTTAACTTGTAGTTTAAATTATAAGGGTGAGGTTTTAAGATAATGGGACATGTGTGCGTGTGTGTGAGGTTATATAAGGTACTCACCAAATATTAAACAAGCTAGGTATTGGAAGATGTAGTTATGGAGTTTAAAGCCTCAAGACAACTTAAATATCTATCTTAAAATACATTTATAGTTCCAAGAGCAATGTAAACGAGTATATTTATAAATATTTAAAAATCGTGAAAATAGCCGATCCAATTATGAAACTCGAGATTAAAAAGGCTTTCAAACTTAAAAAAAACTCTTTCTCTTTGGGTTTTTTAAGTCTTGTATAAATATTTTTCACCCGTTTTGTCTCTCTCAATCTAATATGATACATATATTATATATGGCACCGAGTTATTTATGTGGACACTATTCTTGAAGGTCCTCTCACCATTATGTCTCCGACCCGTTTGTATTGTTGGGTCCACCATCTCCTTTTTGTTTTTGCCCTTTAATCATTCCAATGTGGACCCTGCAAGAAAATTGCAAAATATCTCAATTTTTGCCCCTTTGTTTGAATTATATAGTAGAGAGAAGCCCCAACAATATTTTTGAATGACAAAATGCCCTATCTGCAAAGTAACCGCATTTTTACCTTTATACCCATGCTTAGACCCAAAATAAATCAATAGAAGAAGGGCAATATTGTAATTTGTTAAAGGCGGCATCTTTTCCATTTTAGAGCAGTATGCTTTACCCATATTATCACGGTTTGAAGGCAAGGCATTCTGATATTTTGAGAAACACCAAAGAAATATTAGATAGTTATTGTTTTTCTTTTTTTTTTTTTTAATTTTTGAGTTTTTATCGGAAAAAATTTATATAGAGCCGAGGCTCTAAATAATCAAATTAGAACTCACCTAAAAAATCTCACTAAAAGAAGTTGTTTTGATGCCCAAATATCTTCAAATTAATCATCTTGACATCAAGATGCATAGATATGAGAAAAACAAAATGGAATTTCAGTTTTAGAAATAGTGCATCTCTTAACGTATTTTTGGACCATCAATTTTTAAAAATTTCAAGTTTTCATAGATATGTTCGATCTACACTATTTTTGAAGCTTTAAATTTTATAATTAAATATTAAACAAAGATTTCTAGTATTGAAACCACATTTCTCAATACCATTTGAAGGTGCGCTTTACTCTGATTATTTAGAGCCTCGGCTCTATACAAACCCCACCCTAATCTATTGGTTAAATAGTTTGTATACCTAAATTTTAGGATAGTAAAATTACTTCTAAATTCAGTTTGAGAATAAGAGCAATCTTGAATAGTTTCTAAATTAGGTGTCTTGTGATAATTTCAGTAGGCTTAGAAAATCCGTATGTTTCATACACAAAAGGGATTATATTCTATGAAACTGATTACATTTGGTACAATATGGTCATCATTATATTTGATACAAAGTGGTCACAATTATTTACAACCATTTGATGTGAAATTTAAAAGGCTTATGTGATCATAAAGTTTCACGAAAATTTCATTCACATTTTGAGCCTGTCAATAGAACTGCTTTATTTCACGTCCAATAGTCAAGATTAACTGTGACATCCAAGTATTAAACAAAAAAAACTTCAATGCATATTTTTCTTACACAAAATTGCCAATATTTTGCATAATTCACACGAAACTCACCGAATGTTCGAGCTGAAATGCCCGAAATTTTAAATATCGTTACAAGGCACACATATTTTTTATTTTTTTTAATCTTTTAATCTTTTTTTCAGCCTTTATTCATTTTACTTTTTTTAGGCTTTATAAAGCTAAGCTCTCTTTTTGTTTTTTATTTAATTTTACCAAATTCCACTAATATCAATTGTGTACCATTTCTGCTTTTTAGTTTCCTTTTTTTGATGTGACCCTACACAAAAAGGCGTCTATTACACAATGTCCGTGAAAGTTAGAGGGAAAATATGTTCTCTCCTCCATTTAATTACCATCCAATCATATGGTCATTTCATATTATATTTTTAACACATTTAATACTAGTGTCATTTCACCAACCAAAATAAATGAATAAAAAAAGCAGCGACTTTTTTATGCATCGCCAGTCTCTTGTAGAACCGGGAATCACCCACCGTAATCTCCAAACCACCAACAAAACCGGCGGCTCACTCATTCATTTTTTAAAATAAAAATTTAAGGAAATTTATCAAATCACAAGTGATATTTAATTAAAAAAAATTAATTATTTTTAAAAAATAAATATAAAATGATTTATTTTTGATACAAAATGATCATTATCATTTATTTTTTTAATATAAAATTATTTAATTTCATACCTATTTAATTTCGTATCAAATGGTTATAAATATTGTAACCTCTTTGCATCAAAGATTCAAAAGTAAATGGTCTCATTGTATACAATCCTCTATGTTAATCTCTTTTAGATGGGGTTTTAAAACGTCAACAACTGACTCACCTTGTTCAAGTGCAATCTCCTTCCAAAGTCTATTTTAAATATGGATTTAGATCTAAAATTTATAAGATCGTTAATCTCAACCACGATCATTAATATGAAAAGGATAACTTCAAAATAGTAGAAGTAGATTGTTCTAGTTTCCGAGTTTTTATGTATACACAATGTTACAATGTCAGAAGGGTTGTACATTGCAGTTTAAAACTTGGACGAGTGGGTTGAACCAGTCACCAGAGCGTGTTTCGAGCCGACTCGTCAATTCTCAGGGTTCTTGATGTAGGAGAAATAAAATATTGTTAACAACTGATGGCAATTTGGAGGTCTAGGACTCAACTACTCAATTGGTTGTAAGAATATTCAGGAGGTTTCGAGTAGACTGGATGATTTTTAAAAGCCAGTATGGTGGATTAAAACCTATTGACTAACAAGGTTGTATAAGGTTCTCGATAACCCCTCAATTTGGGAAACCAAGAATCCTAAATACCGGGATTCTACCCAAGATCGTATACTTAATTGACCAAATGAGAAGTAGATGAATACAATTAATGAATCGAGTGCGAGAACTAAAGCAAACATAGAAAACACACTACAATAATACATAATTTATGTGGTTCATCCTGTAGGGCTACATCTACGGCCTTGGCAACTAGAAATCTACTATCACAACGAAGATTACAGTTTTGGGTTACAACAGATAATACCTATCGCTAAACATCGGTAAAAGACTATCATCGATCTTCCCTTATAAACTCGTTCTTCCAACCAAGCAACACCGTCGATCAATATCATCTTTCTTACCGAAAAGATAATCTCGAGAGCAACATGAAGATTTTATCTCTCTAGAAATAAAAGTTAATCAATTCAAAACTCATGAAAATACCGTATCTCTTTCAAAAGTCATGTTTATCTCTCTTGGAGACCCATTCCCATAACCTCTAAAAGGTGACCCTTAAAGATAGGTATTATGTCATCATACTCTCTTATAAATATATCATTTTTTTGCTTATCAAGAAAATCCATTTTTTTGTTTCCCATAATACTTTTAATCTTTAGAAAAAAATATGGGTAAAGTGATTTGGCTATCACCAAACCCAACAGGTTGGGTTGTGTTTTGTTCTATCATTAGTTTTCATTTTATTTTTATTTTGTTATATCATTTGTTTTCATTTTATTTTCCTTAAAAGCGTGCATAAACTGATTTTCTTAAGTCCTTGTAATATCCCCAATCTCATCAAAGTCTAGCATCAA
Organism: Amborella trichopoda; assembly: GCF_000471905.2. Next base: position 3,864,669 of record NW_006499801.1, read on the forward strand.
TTCTCATTGCAGCTTCAACACCTTATTGCACCATTTTATAATAGGAAAATTGTTCCATGCAGGCTGGACCGTATTTCTACATATGCGGTCAAAACGTATAAAGTATCCATTTTAAAAACGAATGCAAATATGTGGTTCATCTAAAAACAATTGAAACCCATGATCCAAATGTTTTTTTAATAGAAGTATTATTTTTAGTTTTTTAAATTTATTTATTTATTTATATTCATGATCTCCATGTTAGAGATAATATATCCTAAAAATTTCAGTCAAAAAATTCATCTCAAAAAATAAATTTATTAAGGGCCCCGCATTTTTACATGTGTGGGCTTGGGCCGCATGCTAACCGCATTCTTTATATTGTTTAAATCTTTGTTACCTATCAACTCTTATGTTGGAGCTAGTATAATAGCATTGGGCTCCATGATTACCTTCTCAAAGTTTCTCTTGTTTAATTTTTTCTCTTTTTGAACCATTCCTTCTAGGGGAAAAGTTTATATAGAGCCTAGGCTCTAAACAATTAAATTAGAGCCTACCTCACAACTTTCATTAGAAAAGGTTATTTTGATGTCCAAATATTATCAAATTGATCACCTCGATATCAAGATGTAGGGACATGAAAAAAAAATGGATTTCAAGTTTTGGAAATAATGCATGTTATAATGCATTTTTTTAACGTCAATTTTCAAGATTTTCATAGATCTGCTCGATCTAACTATTTTTTAAGCTCTAAATTTTATAGCTAAAGATGAAAATATAATTTGAGACTATCACAAAACTTTTCAATACTGAAATCATATTTTTTGACACTATTTGAAGGTGGGCTCAAATTTAATTGTTTAGAGCCTCGGCTCTATACAAACCGCACCCTTCCTTCTAATTAGAATTCTTTAATAATATATTTTCAAAAATGGAATTCTAAATTATTTCAAATTTATTAATACAAAGACCGTGATTACTGCCTTGTGAAATTTTAGATCCAAAATCCATATTCAAATATTTTTTAAAGGGAACGCATATGAACATAGTCGCACCAAAACTTTTCGTAATTATATTTCTCTTGCATTCTGTGTCCCCCAATTCATACAGCAAACGTGCTTCATGTGTCGGGGGATGCATCACTACAGTTGCATCTCCATGGCATCACACATCAAAGATGGATGTAGGGTGGTTGTCCATGCAAAATTAAAAGGGAAATTAAAATCAACGATATTCTAAAATTTATTCTTTTACATATTAACACTCTCCTTGTTCATCTAAAAAATGAGGCATAAGAAGGGACATATATCTACATATGAGTCCTAAGACACATAAAAACCGTGTCCATTGGGAAAAAGGACAAATAATGCTGGAAATTCGATTAAAAACTGTACCATTTAGCCTTAGCATTGTTTCTTGTACCTAATTTGTGTTAGCTCTTAGTTTCAAAAATATCAAGTTTCTTTTTCTTTTTTTTGTCCGTGGAAAATTTAAAGGTGGGTGTAGTGAAATTTGCTGCCTTGCCTTGATTCACCCATAACTAGACATGAAAATTCGGTAAAAATTTCGACGAATCAGAGACCCTACATTGGCGGTTAGGAAACTGAGTTTCACTTCGCTTGGACACGCAAACGATTATTATGGGATGGAAAATGGTAAAATAAGTAAAGCCCCTCTTTATATACCTCATTAAAAATTGCAATTCAAGCATAAAAAAACTTTTATATCTACCATCTTGGCTTGAACATTATGACTGTAATAAAAAAAAAAAAGACATCAAAAAACAAAGGGAGATTTTAAGCTCTAAAATTAGCATATATTTGTAATAAATTATCTAGATCGTCTATTTTGTCTTAAAAATAAGTGTTCATAGATCCACACAATTTGTACCATTTTTTAGTTTTGAATTTCAATGTTGGTGTTGGGAATTGACTTTAGATCCATAGGATTTGAGGTGAAGCTTTATTTTATTTTTATAAAGCCTAGGCCTTATAGAAACCTTATTCTCATGAGATTGGAGACGTTAACTGGTTAGCGTCACCAAGATCTCAGACACTAGCCAAACATGTGTACAGTCCAAAATTCACAATCGTTGGCAATGGAACAGTAGATGCATAAGATGCCACCATAAAATGTGACTGACGATTGGTCGTCGATTAGTCACAAAGTCGAGGCGTTTGGCTCTTACGAATAATCGACAATTTATTGATTGATTTACATTGGGAAATTGTTGCATAAGCGTGGGTCAGGTTCAAGTCCATTGGACACCTTCTCGTTCGAGTTGTGAGATAAAAAATGAAAAATTTATCAAAATACAGATTAATTATTCATCAGTTTAACCTTTTGGAAACATTCCAACCCAAGACCATGTGTTATTTCATGGTTATTTTGAAATTAAGTGAAAACATTATGAGTGAAGTGTTAAATGTTAATATCTCATTGGTAATTTGATAATTTTTGTGATAATATATCGGATGATCAGATGCATGTCATTGATTCGGTACAAAGTCCAAAATATAATTTCTTGAACTACACTTTAAGTTGTTGAATTTTACATCCGATAGTTAAACATGATTGTGATATCTTTTTACCAAAATAAATGGTCTTCAAAAAAAGGTTGGGGTTGTGGGGTTGCACCCCCACTCACTATGTTGTGGTTTCCATTTCTATGGGCACCACCCCCATTAATACCTTCTAAACACTTAGTCCAAACAATTTGAAAAAAATGGGGTTGTGGGCGTTCTTCCTACTCAAATACCTTAATAGTAAGGCCTCGGGTCCCATGCTTTGACCCGAGTGAAAGGGTCAGATGTGCATGACCGATTTTAACCCCTTGGTAAATCCTAAACTGTAAATATGTATTTCCGATATTTTAAATCATGGATCAAACTTTCCCAGATAATAAAGCAAGATAATCATTCTTTTGATATTAATTTTTTAAAATAAGGCAGACAAAATTATAGCAAAAAAAAGAAAGCAATATTGTCTTATCGAATTGGAATATTTATTGACTCTTAATTGCAGAATCTTGTCGCCAAATGAATAAGAAATTTAATTTCCCCCCGTTGGTGGTCCACATAATTTTTAATAAAATCAAATTATCATTCCCATAATTTCATTTCATATTCTATTAATTTTTTATTCAACCATAATTAAATACAAATAAATATAATATCTTAGTTTGCTCCATTATATTCTTCAGATATTTTTATATTCAATGTTAAATAAAATAATATAAAAATAAGGTGTATATTGCTTGCATAGTCATCAGTGGAGGTACAACGCCACAAATTTTAAAAAGCAAACAATTAAATAAATTTTAATAAAAAATGATATCTCCCGATCTTTTCCCGATTCGGGCCCAGGATTGATTCCTGAGAGCGATTAATGCTATGATTTGTGGAGCCCACAACTCCTTGGAATGGACACATGTCGAATGAGCATTGGATACCTTGTGTGTGTCACAAGGAGAGCCTGAGACGACTTTTTGACGCGTCGAAATGACGCCGACGTCGCTTTCAAAGAGCGTCACGATACCGACAGGTTCGCCACTGGCTTCTCCCCTCATGGACCCCAAAAAATTAAAGGTATTATTTAAAAAAAATTAAAATAAAAGGTATTATTTTTAAAAATTAAAATAAAACAATATTATTTTAAAAAACTATTTTTATTGGATTTTTAATTTGTTCGAGAGTTGCTATGTTGCACCCATGTTCTTGCCGGTCCTCTTTTTGCTTTTTCCACCTTTAACATCATTAAAACATATAATTTAATTAAATATCTGAATGGCACCTGGCACTAGTTCGACAAGCCGTTCTTGAGTGGGATCGGGCTATAATTATCGAAGAAATTAGAAAATTGGAAAATCAACGGAAGCAGGATGATATTGGGGTTCATTGAACTGGAATTGCCCACCTCTTACTTTCGATCTAACTTGAGTTATATGGGTGATTTTGAAATATTGATTAGAAATATCAAAATTATTTATTGAAATTTTTGTGGGATCGCACGGTATAAAACTATTTACATTTAGTATAATGAGGTCAGAATCAGACAGGAGAAGACGATATTAACATAAACTTAAAAAAAAGTACAAGAAGATTTTTCTTAAATTTTGTTCAAACAATGCATAACCTAGCCCTTGAGTTCATTTCTAATGGTTTGGGATGAATGTGACCATCTTGTATGAAAACTAAAAATGATCTTATTATTTGTTTTTTAGATTTTATTGAGAAATAAGAAAATTGATTTTTTATTTTTAAAATTTTATTGATAAATAAGAAAATTGATTTTATGAGCTACCCGACACATGCCGAACAAGCCAGATTTAACAATGTGGACAACCCCCTGGTGGGTTACAAGGCATTTTTGTCATTTTTATTTTATGCAACACTTTTTTAACGTTTTCTTGTGTGCCAAGTTCTCCACAAGTTTTCAGCTTAAAAGAACTATATAGAAATAAAAAGCAAAAAGGTCGCCAAACACTACCGGACATAACCTTTGGATATGTTCAGATTGAATTTGAGGTATTTTTACATGCCTCACCATCTAGCTTGCAAACAGTAAGTTATCCCTCACACATATCATTTTGTTGTAAAAAATGTTAAAAAAACCACACGAAAGTCGACTCCGAACCGCTGAGTCAACTCGAAAACTGTCCCCACCTCGGACGATTCTTACTTGGACTCGTCTGAGTGACCCACTACTATTTTATATATATGCAAAAAACAAAAGAAGGGTTGTTAGGCTTTTTTTTGTGTTTTTCTTTTATTAATATTTTATCTAGGTACTAGTTTTCGTCCAAAATGAATCTTTTGACAACCTATTTTTTATTCAAAACTATATTTTAGTGATGCTTTCTCATTAAATAATTGTGTTTATTGAACCCTAAAATTCAAATCTGCCATTCTTTATAATTCTCCCTCGCTTCTCAACCAAAAAACCTAAAACTCATTCCAAATTAATCATGTTTAATCCCTCTACAAAAACCCCACATGAATTTGTTGGATGGAAAAGTAAAACAAGAGAAATCGAAATTCCAAATCTTCAGGTTTCTTGAACCCAAAACAAAAAATCTTTTTTATATGTAATTCCTTCATGAAATTCTCTTGATTTTGTCTCAAAATGCTTCTATCACATCGATCTACAAAATCCCTAATAAAGGTTTTTGAGTAAAAATGAAAAATCATTAAAATTGATTTTTATAAAATTGTAAGCTTTTTTTTTTAAAAAAAAAAATTTGTGCCCCCTATATTCTTGATTTATGTATTTTCATATTATTTGGATTTTTAATTTTTTTTTTGTTTTTATGTGTTTTCATTTTTCGCTTTTTTTTTTTTTGTCTTTTTTGAGTATTCAAATTTTTATTAAATAAATTTTTTTATTTATATTTTTGGTTAATCAATAAATAAATAAATTTTATTTTTATTATTTTTATCATAAATATTGTACATTTTTTGAAAAATTTATTTTTAAAAATTTACTCCATTTTATATTGTGGAATGACTGTGCTTCACTCATATTGGAACTAAAATCTTAGGATTCATGCTCCCTTATAATTTCATCAATATATGCAATATATATGGCAGTTTTTTTATTCCCAAATCAATTTCTTTTGATATTTTAATAAATCTAAATATTTTTATTAGCATGATGTGCCCAAAACAACGCGAGCCAGTCCGAATCAGCCAGTTCGATTGGAACCGATAGGTGAATGGTTGAGGCACCCGTTCCAGTGTCTCAAACATTGGTTGTCAAAGAGTGATGGTTGAGTTGAACTGCTAAAGGAGACCGAGAGGATCGACTCACACCAGCTTTTCATTGTCCACGATGGATGGTCAGAGTCATGCCTAGTTTATTGTTTGCGATCCGCAATGCGTGATGATATAATTATTGGGCAAGCTTTCTATGTTTCCTCTAAAGCATAAAACTTATATACTTCCCCTTATCCAACCGTCCATTTTGAATAGAGGGTTAAGATTGGCTCAATCACAATGTCACGTCTATACACTATTTTATTTTTTAATTGTTTTCTATAAACTATTTTGACACCAAATTTTGGACGTCTAATCCTCTATTAAACTCGCACTAGCGAAAACTAAAATAAAATATTTTTAATAAAATAAAATGATCAAAATACCTCTGAAAATTTCAAGGGGTAGAAAAGATGACACGCACCAAATTTCATATTCATACAATTTTTATAAAAAAAAGCTAAAAATAAAATACTTTGAGACGTCGGATCTAAGATCAAACGGTGAGTGACTCTCTTGATCAAAATTGGACGGCTAGATAGTAGAAGAACCATAGACCTTCTATGATGTAGAAGAAGTATAGAAACGTTTCCCAATAATTATCCTTCCTAAATGTTTATTCAAGAAGCAAAAACATGATGCACTACGTGTAGTTGTAACAACAATCATAAATGGTGGGCTTATCATTGTTTAATCAATTGGTTGGACGGTGACGAAGAAAAAGTAGGGCCGTACAATAAAACCGTGCGGTAGGACGAACTCCCTCCAGGTCTGGGAGTGGATGGTGATAACCAGTAAATTATGAAATTTTCATGACCATATGGACCACATCTCATTAATGATGCATACTGCATAGAGATGGTATATCACATATAGAGGAAGAAGTATTCTATGCTAGCATTTGGTTACCTACCATTTGCTAGAAACTGTCCCCCTTTGGATGGAAACAAAGGTTGTATATCGTTGTCTCTGTGTTCAAGTCTTTAGAAACTATTTGATGGGCTTTAAACAAAGCAACAAAATATATCCTACCTAGTGATTTAAAAAACGCTGGGTCGGCACATAATCGACTGGTTCAACTCGAGAATCGGTTACCCCATTTTTGTTATACATATATATAAGACAACAACCAAGTTTAGAAGGGAGCCGGCGGTTCCACACAGTAAAACAATGATTTTCTATTGTAAAATTGCCATATGGACCAGCTTTTGGCCAGATCACTATCTTTTTTTAACGTGTTTCACTATTTTTTCTGCACATTAAAATGGCGATATGGACCGCCATTTCACCAATCCAAACCGATTTTTTAGGGTCCACGATTCGAGTCACCGATCCATTTTTTAAAAGATTGATCCTAACCATTTGTTGTCGACGTTGAATGGTTGGGAGATGTTAGCAAATTGTAGGTGCGATAATTCTTTACAATTTTGCATTATGCAAAAAGTATATGCTAGTTGAGAGTTTCATACGACCTTTTAAAAAATTAAATCACGAATGAATTTTTATAAATAATAAATATATATTATTTTTTAGGAATTTCATTTCTTAAGCTCATGCACATAATTTTTTTTAGAATAGTAGATTCCTATTTAATTTTCTTGTGAAAATAGCTATGGCTGTCCGTTTCTTCCTAACTAAATTAAACTAATGGTGAATGCACTTTCTTTTCCTACCTTTGATTCCTTGGATGAATGGCAGAGAGACTTGTCAAAAATATTTTTTGAAAGAGTTTGTATACAATGCTATAGCACTACGAGTTTTCTATCAGTACTCATATTTTTTACCCATATTTTTTCATTTAATTTCAAATGGGAGAAAATCAATTTATCATTTTACCCATATCTTTTCATTTAATTTCAAAATACCCATGATAAAATAAATAATCTAGTTGAGATATTTGTAAATGGCTGGAATCTTAAGTAATACATCTCCTATTGGTATTTTGATAAATTTCCCTAAATTTTATCAAAAAGCTTTTAGAATTTGAGCAGAGGAATTGCATATCCTTGCAGCCACCAAATAGAAGTCAAAGTTCGCAAGAAACGAAAAATATGTGCATAATAGAAAATATTATTGGTATACTACATTCATCATCATCTGAGCTTTATTCTAATTTTTTTGATCGATTGCATGAATCCTTATACGTCATTTTGCTCTATCAAGAGCCATATCCTAAGTTACACTATAAGTTATCATGTCTCCTCGTAGTACTTCCATTCATGTTGTTTTGGGTCTTCCCATTGCCCTTTTAAAGCCTTCCACTTGAACCGAATTATCTCTCCTACCTGGTATTGTGTTAGGTCTGTACTGCACATGACCAGCTCACCTAAGTTTATTTTCCCTCATTTATTGCTTATTAGAGTTACTCCTCAGTTCCCTCTTACATATTTATTCTTAATTGTATCTTTTATTGTTTAGCCACTCATCCATCTCCATATCCTCATTTTTAGCTACAATGATTATATTGTTTCACGTAAAATCCAATCCCATAAAGCATGCCTAGTCTTTCAGCCATCATATTAAACATTCCCTTATAATTTTATTGGTGTATGGTGATTATATAAAACTCTAAATGCACCGTTCCTCTTCACCCACACAGTTCTAGTCCTTGAGTGATATATTCCTCAATCTCTCAATTCTCTTGGATTATCAATAAGATGGTGGAGATTTCTCCAAAAAAAAAAAAAAAAAAAGGTGGAGATGAGTTGTTCTTTCTCCGATGTTTTTAAAACTAGTGGTTGAACCGGTTGCCTACTGGTTCCGAGCAGGCAAGCTTGTTCGAGTTTTAACCTAATTGAAAAGAAGAAAAAAGAAAAAGAAACAAGAAAGAAAAGGTGAACTATGTTGTCATAAACTTCCCTATATTTTGATGTTCCAAAAATATTTATTTGTTTTTTCATAAACTTCCCTATATTTAATATTTGAATTTCGTTTCCTTTTTTTGTGAAAGGTGAACTATGTTGTCCTTCACCAAACATTTTGGATTAGTACCCATGTGCATATCATATTCCTTAACTCGCCTGGTCATGGGTCGTTTCTCATTGAAGCGATGATAAGACAAAATGTAAAATAAAGCTGCCATTCAATTTGCAAAAGGCATAAACACATTTATTTGCCCTTAGTGACTAAAGTACTCACATGAAATAACGATTCCCATACAAGTGCAATGCATTTTGTCTCTTTATATAATATATTATTTCTTCTTTTTCTTTTTTATAAAAAAAAATGAAAGATTATATAAAGAGAATAGATTTTAGGTTCATTAAAAGAGAAAAAGAAAGGGATTTTTTTTTTGTGGGATTTTTTTTTTGTTGTTGTGTTTTGGTAGGTTAGTGGAAAAGCGAATATTAAGTGCAGTTGGTAAGAGTTCCTAACACCAAGCCAAGAAATGGAACTAAAGAAGATGAACATCTTTTCTAGTTAACATTCCAAAAAGAACAAAAAAAAGAAAAAGAAAGGAAAAGAAAAAAGAAGATGCATATCGTTTAAAGTTAAAAGGAGATTATAAACTTTGGATGCGAATTTCTTATATGGTTGGAAATCTCAAAGTTCCAATTTTATTCTACTTATTTTATTCTACTTTCTTGAGCTTGCCAAAAAACCCATATTTTTATAGAAGCACTAGGTTTTCACCCAAATATAAGTTTTGGGAACAACAGTGATTGAAAAATTGGCGACGTAACTTGCCCGAGTTTAGGGGTGGCCACCGGTTAAGTACGGGTCGGGTCCGGCTGGATTTGGACCTCGACCCAGGTCAAGGTTTTGGAACCAGACCCGACCGTCGGGTCTAAAAGTTGGACCCATATTCGTACACGTCGGGTCCCGGGTCTGGTCGGGTCCATTACTACCGTCACTATGAGCTTCTTTTTATTTTCTTTTCCTTTTTTTTTTACCAGCATATACCTATATTATTCGTAACAAGGTCACAATCACCTGCCATTAGATTTCAAGCCGTAAGATTTGTTGTTTAATAGCTAAAAATGACTATGAGTTCTTATTATATACGATTCTTATTACACCCAAATGAATAGGGCATGACGTGTTTTATCTCCAACAATTTATGGGTACGGGTCGGGTCCAACTGGACCGGAACTTGAATAGTATTTGGGTTTAGGTTTTGGACCTGGACCTGACCCGCCAGGTCCAATGGTTGGACCCATACCCGAACTATGTTAGCTATGCCCAGCGGGTCTTGGGTCGGGTCCAGGTCCATTGCCACCCAACCAGAGTTCACTTGGACTTTGGGGTTATTGGTCTTTGTGATAGCCTTAAAATATATTTTCATCTTTAATTCTAAAATTTAAAGTTTTAAAAATAGTGTAAATCGAGCTGATCTATGGAAACTTGAAAATCTTGAAAACTGACGGTCCAAAAATGCGTTACAAGATACACTATTTTCAAAACTTGAAATCCATTTTTTTCTCATGTCCATGCATATTGATGTTGAGATAATGAATTTGAAGATATTTGGCCATCAAAACAACCTCTTCTAGTGAAATATTCGAGGTAGGCCCTAATTTGATTGTCTAGAGCCTTGGCATTATATAATTTTTTTCCTTTTTACATACGGGAAAAATTCTACTTTTAATGGTGTTCTTGGAAACCTCATAAAGGAAATATTGGGATCTTGAAGATATTGTAATTTTTTTTTTAAAAAAAGTATTTTGAGTGGGAAAAAAGTGCCAAACACCATTGCCTCCACAAAGACTCGTTTCTATAAAGTGGAAGTCTCCATGCAGTGGACTGTGGGAGAGTCCACAACCACCCTTCCAATATTTCAGATTAAAAAAGGTCATATTTGATAATCAATTTTTTTTTTTTTTAATCAAAAAATTATCTTTATCTGAATTTTTGGCCGTAGATTTATTTTTATACTGCAAACAAAAATAATAAAAAATATTTTGAAAACTGACCAAAATGCCCTTGAATATTTTGGAGATAATTGGGTTAGTGCCTTCTCTTCAAAATATTTTTTATATTTGATACATCATGTAAAAATGTATCTACTTCCCAAATTTTGGCTAAAGATAACTTTTAATAACAAAAAAAATAAAATAGCAAGAGAAATATGTTTTATGGCCCTTGGATGAGGCTAGGTTCAACATGAACCGCCGAAGGAAGCTTGTGCACCTTCAAGCATCTTTGTCATGTGGATGCGGTATCGTCTTTTTAATGAAAGAAATGCATATGATAAAACTATTTACTTTTGGTAAAAAAGATGAAATCATTACTAACAGTTAAATGTAAAACTCAATGATTGGAAATTGGTACAAAATTCAAAATAAAATTTCTCAATTGTTGCGGCGCATTAGTATGTCGGCTTTTACATCTAATGGCTAACAATGATTTTGACCACCTTGTACAGAAGAAAAAATTAAAAAGAATGAACGGCCTTGTAATATATTTTTCCTTTAATAAAACTCAATAAAACTTAGGATCCAAAATATGATGTGGGGACCACATTTCACCACAGGGTGGACCACATTGCTTGATTGGTCAGCGTCCATAAAATGAACCGTCCGGATTATGAGCAGCCAGTACAAGATTGCCTATAAAGTTTTTTCATTTATGTTTCGGTGGGTCTATGGGTACATTTTTGGACCCTCAAAACATCTCTAGTAACCGTTAAAAGGAACAGTGAGAAAAATACAAACTTTACTATTTATCATGTGAACCCAAGAACAAATAATAGGAGGGCCCAAAGCATTTAGAACTTTAGTGTTGAAGCCAAGGCGTTTAAAACAAATGCCACTAAGATGCATTTGTCTACATTTGAGAGGCCGGTGCACCAAACAACTGGACTTTTGTCTTGACCCTTGAATATTCTTTATTCTTTTCATATGAAAAAAGGGGAAGGTTTTAGGTCTTCTCTTTTGATATCTTTTCAAGGCAGATGTGATAGATGTATTATTTTATTTTTGAAGTTTACATAACTATCTAATTGGTTTATAAAATTTTGAAAGTTTTTTTATATTTCATATTTTATACTCAAGTCCTACTATGTATAATATATTTTATTCTTATATCTTTCAATAGTTTGGATTAAGCTCCATTTTAAGCATTTATACTTTTTATCATCAGTAAACTATATATAAAAAAAAAGTAAGGAAAAATATAGAATGAGACAATTTATCTTTGATACAAGTTGATCAAAGTATCAAAATATGGACAGAAGAGTTAGGGGTATTGTAGTAATTTTATTATTTTAAAATTACAATGTATTATTACTAAGTGAATGATGGTGAGAGGCACGAACTCTCCAAATTCTTATATTTTTCAATAGTTTGGATTAAGCTCGATTTTGAGCATTTATACTTCTTATCATCATGCATATGTAAAATATAAAAGAAAATAAAAAATATATATAGAATGATACCATTTATCTTTGATACAAGATGATCAAAATATCAAAATATGGACACAAGAGTTAAGGGTATTTTAGAAATTTTATTATTTTAAAAATACAATGTATTATTACAAAGTGAATGGTGGTGAGAGGCATCAACACCCCAAGTTTGAGTTTTTTCTAATGTACTGGAAAATAAAATTAAACTGCACCCACGCCCTAAAAAATGTGACTTGAATGTAAAATATAAAAAGAAAAGTCATTTACAAGTCAGCGGGTGCAAGAGCTCGTCATTTTTAAGATGGACGTTATAAAATCATATTTTAAATATCATTTTTTTTAAAAAAATCACATTTTAAATATTGGTAATTTTGTTTTATTTTCATGTTCATAATCATCTTAAGCTAGATAGATCTCTCTATCTAGTCTTACCCCCAATTTTGACGACACTTTGACCTGGCTAGATATTTAAATAAACACACATTTTGAGAAACCTCCAAATTTTGACCAAATAGAAGAAATTCAGTCCCCATCTCAGCCAGTCTGGCCTTGTTGGAAGTTTTAGATACTTGGTAGGGTGAAAACTGAAATTGTAACTATCTTTTACATCACAAAGATCCAAAACTTTTCAAATTGTTCAGTATTGAAATTCACACTAAAAGTGATATTGGTCAATTTTAGGGGTCCTAAAATACGTTCGAAAGTCGTTGGAAATGGTTGGGTGAAAAAGGGCAAAAAAGATAATACAATTTCTGAAAAAACAAAAGTTTGAATCTTCTTGTTTCAGTCACGCAAGAACGCTATCTTAAAATGATATTTATCCCCTTTCGATATTATAATAGATGTGCAAAAGAAGGGCAACTTGTCTTCCATATACATAAAAATAAAGAGGTCTTTTTTTTATGCTCTAAAGCTCTATTCACCCAAGCTTAAAGTCCACTGTAGACACTAGAGTCTTGTGTTAGAGAGAGAGAGAGAGAGAGAGAGAGATAAGTCCACTTTTATGCTCTTTGGAATTTACATAGAAGTTTGTGTTGAGAGCGATGCAAATGTCTTGTTCCAGTCTCTATTTCGTACAAGAAAATGAGCCATTTTATAGAGCTACAAGTAGGCTACACATTTATTGTAGTGGTGGTTACATGTACCAAAACAGTAACAAGTTAAATGAATGCCCTTTAATCTCAACAGTTGTTGTTACATGTGAAAGAAACAATATATTGTATATCAGGTTAATATGGAAGATGTATACTATAATCAGTAAATATAGGAATGATAGGTATAATCTCTTATATTTTATGGTAAGTCTGCGTATAGTTTAGGTGTTGTGATTTATTTCCATATTTTTTCATATGTAATTTGTCTATAAAAGACAAGTCGGTATATGCATACGATTAATGGACACTGAGTCTCTTCAGAGAAACCTGAGGCCCTTCACATACTATCAAAGCGAGGTTCATCTTAGTTGTGTCCATTCTTTGTCCTTGAAGCATTGTCGCCAATTTTCAAGACGAGTCTGTTGCTCACCCAATCGGTGCAACTTCTATTGAGTCGTGTTTCAATTCTTTGCTGAGTCGTATTTCGACTATCTGATCTGTCCTCTCTGTCGAGTTGTGTTTCGACTCTGATCTGTCTATTTGCTGAGTCGTGTTTCGACTCTCTAATCTGTCTCTCTGCCAAGTCGTGTTTCGACTCTCTGATCTGTCTCTCTGCCAAGTCATTTTTTGCCTGCTGAGTTGTGTTTTGATTCTTTGATCTATCTTTTTGTTGAGTCATGTTTCGACTGCCGAGTCATGTTTCAACTCTCTGATCTATCACTCTACCGAGTTGTGTTTCGACTCTCTAATCTGTTTGATCTTTTTCAAGACTTCCTGAAGAGCGGAGGCTTATTGATTTGCCACTGCTTTTTATGCTTATTGATCAATCAATATGAGCATGGCAACCATTGAGTCTACAGGTCATGCTATACACTTGAAGATCCAACTACTCATTTCCGTAATTAGTATTCAAACTCCCTATGCTCTCTCTCATAGCATCTTAAGTTTTGAGGAGGAGTGTGAAATGAAAGTATATATTGTGTACCTGGTTAATATGGAAGGTATATATTGTTTGATTGATCGAGCCTACTTTAATATGGCCCTCAGTTCCTGAGGCCATCCGGTCCTGAGGCTTATTGATCTACCGTTGCTTTCTGTGCTTGTTGATCAAGCAATTTGATCATGGCAACCACTGCATCTAGTGGTCGTATTATACCCTTGAAGATCCAACTGCTCGTTCCGCAATTCGTGTCCAAACTCTAGTTGCTCTCTCTCATAGCATCTTGAGTATGAGTGGGAGTGTGAAAGGAAATAATATATTGTATATCAGGTTAATATGAAAGATGTGTATTGTAATCAGTAAATATGGGAAGAGTAGGTATAATATCATATATTTTATGGTAAGTCTGGGTATAGTGTAGGTGTCGTGATTTATTTCTATATTTTCTCATATGTAATTTATCTATAAAAGACAAGTCTGTATATTTATATGATTAATGGACATTGAGACTCTTCACATTACAAGCCTCATTTTTCTTCAACGACAAGATTACTGTTGAATGTCCCACACAAGCCATGTTAAAAAAAAAATATCGAGCCTCAAGCCCATACGAGGGGCCCCTCATACGCCTACGAAGTGTAAAGTGCACTATCAAGTACCCTTACGCCTGCGCATGCATGTTGCACGCTCCGCGTGCTTCGCACCATCTCTCTCACCTTTGCTCTAGAGTATAAGGTATGATAAATCCTACATTTAAACATCACTCAATATACTCTCTGTTGGATTTGGTGCTATCCAAAATCATTCACATATACAAATCTCATATTTTGTGAGATTCATTGAGATTCATCCATATTGCGTGGGATTGAGTTATTCCCATATTATGTGATTGGTATTAACCAATTAGATATTCTTTAGGAGTTGGTTATTGGGATAAGTTCTATTTGGATTAGGATGAACTTGAAGGCCCATATTTAAAGAGATAAAGATTAGTTTCTCATAAAAGAAGGAATAGAAGGGGTCATCACGTGAGCATTTTTTGACGAGTCTCATTTCTCTATATAATAAGCTATTTTTAGAGAGAAAATGTGTACCCTATGTGGGTCACTATATAGGAATGGCGGTTCCTCTGGAGAAACAGGGAACACGAGCCTAATGTGCATAAGATGCAATTTCCTCTTAGAGAGAAGAAAACTTCATTTGGACAGAAACATTGTGATGATGCAACTTTTAGACTCTTAAAGATTGAGAGATTTGTTTCTCATAGAGAAGCGGTTCCCATTAAGATTTTGAGTGGTTTCCCTTTTAGTAAGAGAGAAAGTCAGTTTCTCGTTGATCTCGAGTCTCTATCTGGTGTTGTCGATATTGTCAGAAGTAAAGAAAAGGAATGAAGAGATGTTTAAAAGACTCGACTTGGAATTTTTGTCAAGGTTGTTCTAAAATCTTTGACGTAACTTTTATTGGTATAGTGGATTTCTGTTTGCCGTGCCCATGGCTGCAACCCTTTGGAGGTGAACCACGTAAATATTTGTATTTGTATTATATGTTTTATGATTTATTTCTCATACTTTATTTGCAAAATATTGACCCATCGGGTTTATTACTTCCGCGCACAACAAGTGGTATCAGAGCACAACAAGTGGTATTAGAGCCGTGGTTTGGGTTTTCAATAAGACAATAAAGGTTTCGAAAGCGAGGTGGAGAAATTTGATGGCAAACACTATTTTTCAACAAGATTGATAAAGAAATTTATTTGACAAAAGATAACAAATTTATGAAGCTATCCAATGGATGTTGACAAATATGGAAATCTCATATTTTGTGGGATTGATTGAGATTCATCCATATTACGTGGGATTAAGATATTCCCATATTATGGGATTGCTATTAACCAATTAGATATTCTTTAGGAGTTGGTTATTGGGATAAGTTCTATTTGGATTAGGATGTACTTGAAGGCCCATATTTAAAGAAATAAAGATTAATTTTTCATAAAAAAAGGAGTAGAAGGGGCCATCACGTGAGCCTTTTTTGGCGAGTCTCTTTTCTCTATATAATTGGTTATTTTTAGAGAGATATTGTTTGTCATATTTGGGTCACCATATAGGAATGATGGTTCTTCTAGAGAGAGAGTTAGAACCTCCTGTGCATAAGATCCAATTTCCTATTAGAGAGATGAAAACTTAATGTGGACAGAAACATTGTGATGATGTCTCTTTTAAACTCCCAAAGATTGATATGCTTGTTTCTTGTAGAGAAGCAGTTCCCATTGAGATTTTAGGTGGTTTCCCTTTTAGTAAGAGAAAAAGTCAGTTTCTCGTTGCTCTTGTGTCTCTATTTGGTGTTGTCGATATTCCCAGAAGTAAAGAGAAGGAATGAGGAGATGTTAAACAGGGTTTTCTCGACTTAATATTTTTGTTGAGGTTTATTCAAAAATCTTTGATGTAACTTTCATTAGTATAATGAATTTCTATTTACCGTTCCCGTGGATATAGCCCTTTTGGGGTGAACCACGTTTTATATGTTTTATGATTTATTTCTCATACTTTATTTTGGGTTTATTGCTTTCGCGCACAACACGTGGTATCAGAGCCGTGATTTGGGTTTTCGATAAGGCAATAAAGGTTTTGAAAGTAAAGTTCGAGGTGAAAAAATTTGATGGCAAACACTATTTTTCAACAAGATTGATGAATAAATTTATTTGGTAAAAGATGACGAATTTATGAATCTATCCAATAGATATTGGCATGGTGAGCAGGTGATTTTGATATCAAGGTGGAGATTGTTGTTTTTGGTGCTACCTAAAACCACCCACATATAGAAATCCCATATGTTGTGGGATAGATTGAGATTCATTTATATTTCGTGGGATTGAGATATTCTCATATTATAAGATTGCTATTAACCAATTAGATATTATTTAGGAGTTGATTATTGAGATAAGTTCTATTTGGATTAGAATGAACTTGAAGACCCATATTTGAAGAGATAAAGATAAGTTTCCCATAAAATAAGGAAAAGAAGGGGCCATCACGTGAGCTTTTTTTGGTGAGTATCTTTTCTCTATATAATGAGCTATTTTTAGATAGTGAATATGTGCCTTATTTGGGGCACTATATGGGAATGACGGTTCCTCTGAAAAGAGAGGGAGCTAGAGACTATTGTACATAAGATGCAATTTTCTTTTAGAGAGAACAAAACTTCATTTGGATAGAAACATTGTGATGATGCCTCATTTAGACTCTCGAAGATTTAGATGCTTGTTTCTTGTAGAGAAGCGGTTCCCATTGAGATTTTGGGTCGTTTTCCTTTTAGCAAGAGAGTAAGTTAGTTTCTCGTTGCTCTCGCGTTTCTATCTGGTCGTTGCTCTCGTATCTTTATCCTGTGTTGTCGATATTGCCAGAAGTAAAGAAAAGGAATATAGAGTTGTTTAAAAGAGTTTTCTCGACATGAGATTTTTGTCGAGGTTTGCTCCAAAATATTTTATGTAACTTTTATTGATATAGTGGATTTTTGTTTTCGTGCCCGTGGATATAGCCTTTTTGAGGTGAACCACGTAAATATTTGTATTCTTGTGTTATATGCTTTATGATTTATTTCTTATACTTTATTTGCCAAATATTGACCAATCTGGTTTATTGCTTCCGTGCACAAGTGGTATCAGAGCACAACACTCTCTCCTCTTTAATATGGACGAAAACCCCACAACTTGCTCTCTCTAAAAAAATAGCTTAGGAAAAACCACAAAAATCAAATTGTTATTTTGAAATACACAAAAGTATTTTTCAAAACTAAAAATAGTAACAAAAATATATCTTATTTCTATAATTTGGTAAAATTAGTTAGTTTAAAATAGTTTAGAAATAATTGAACCGGAACGGTTAACTAAACATGGGGCCAAAAGTGGTTCAACTGGCTTAACTGGGCAAGTCCCGAGCAGTAAAAAAAATATTGAAAAAATTTAAAAAAATCTAATAAAATATGAAAAATATATTTAAAGCATGATTAAACAAAGAACATTCAAATGAAGTTGAAAATTAATAGAAAATAAATGGATTTTAAATAATCGATTTGTACCCAAAAGTATTTTTGATATTTTCCAAAAAGATGTGAAAATATAAAATGAAGCATTATTGGCCGAAACAATTTCTAATATTGGCCAAAATGATAAAAACATTAAAAGATATGTTACAAATGAAATTCCTTATTTTTTGAGATTTTATATAATTTTTTTGAAATTTTAAATACGTGGCCGATTCACCAAAGCAGGCTAAAACCGAAAATGGCCCGGCCGGTTTGGATTAACCAGGCGGTTAGAATTGGAACCGCCTGATTTCTATGAGCATATGATAATAATTGAAAGACTAAGAATGTGACTTTAGAATCATGTGACTTTAGAATCACGTAAGATTAAAAAGGTTTATACTTAACTTATTATTTACATTTTATGAAAATTTAAGGAATATTCATTTTTCGAATAACATATAATTATTATTTTCATATGTAAATTATTTTGTTACAAATTACATATAGCCGTAGTTTTTTTTACACCTCATCTTGATTATTCTTCTTCTATATCTTTCGTTGTGAGTCTTAGGCTAGTGTGGCATTGTTATACCAATTGAGAATTGGATTGTTCTAGTATTGTCGCATCCGGATTTTTCCACAGGTCTCCCCTTTAAATTCCTATTTTATTTTATTTATTTATTATTGTTTCGATCACCAATTCAGCTGATTCTAAACTGACCTAGATCACCGATCAAACAATCCAACGCAGATCTCTGGGGTAAATGTTCCACCCAACTGATTGGGGTTTGAAACACTGATTATACCAATAGCTAATCACTGTTATTAGTTAAGATGATGTCTACTTCATATGTAACTTAGAAAGGAACGAAAATGCGAAAAATTAGAAGATATCATAGTTTACTTTTTATTTTTAGCGAAACAAGTAATATAAATCTCTCTCTAAGAAACAAGTAGCAACATATTGAATGTGCAGTGCCATTGCTCCTTGTGAAGCATACATGAGGTACTCAATGCTTTAGTTGGGCCACACCACATTATCGCACAGTCAAATGCCACTCCATATAATTCTCGGCCACACCACATTATCGCACAGTCAAATGCCACTCCATATAATTCTCATGGACCACCATGTCGACTGCACGATAAAGATTGCTTGGCCCCATTTCATAGAGGGAGAGATGTATGATAACGTTGAAGGTCCAGATGCTTATCACTTTTGTTATGGTGCTTGAAAGAATGAAAAGTACAGGCCATTATTTATAGGGGCCGCGCATTTGCTTCCATACCTAATCAATGTCTCTCCATTATTTGCATTGAAGTTGAAAGGATGAAGGCAACAACCACGCAATAAGAGCACCGGGAAACAATTGCTGACATTGAGAGGGAGAGAGAGAGAGGGAGCATGATTTTCGAAGGACAGGGTGTAATTTTGAAGGTGAGAGAGAAGCATAATTTTGATGGAAAGAGTGTAATTTTGAAGTCGAGTTTGCATAATTTTTGAAGGAGGGAGTGTAATTTTGAAGGTGAGAAAGAGTATAATTTTGAAGGTGGGAGAGAGAATTATTTTTTACAAGGGAGAGCATAATTTTCCAAGGGAAAGAGACAGAGAGAAAATAACTTTGAAGGAGTGAGTGTTATGGACTATAATGTGTGTGAGAGAGAAAGAATAATTTATAAACATGGAAGTGTTGGGGTGATTACTTTATGGGGTTCAGCCCTATAAAAAGTGAAAGAACAAAAAAAAAATCTTAAAAAAAATAAAAAAGGGTGGGATTAATCTCCTTTTCAAAAAGTGGGGATTGAAGCAAAATGGTTCGTCTAGTTGCTTTCCAACAGCCTTCTCAAATTGCACATTAAAGTGCCATGGCCCACCCATTAGACCCATGTTCATTTCTTGGCATTTTCTTTTGAAAACTAAAGATAGTCCATAATAATAAAGCATATCATGCACACGTGTGCGAGCACCACACATCCTAGGGGAATCCGTCGTTCGAAACAATTGATCAATGGCATAGATTAGATGGACATTTTGTTGATGGTATCTACCAGGGTGTCGTTTAATCTCCACTGTCTATCCTTATCACCAATAATGGAAATACCCTTGGGGTAGCGTGTATTACACATATGCATAGGAATGGGTTCATTATTAGGCGGTTAGAACAATAGATAGCCACAACATGACACATTGAGTTTTATTCTTTTCACATGCAAAAGACCTAGTCATCACTAAACTACCAAAAAAAAAAAACAAAAAAACGCCAGTGACGTATTAAAATAACTAAATAAGCACATGACTTTCTGCACCTACTGCATGCATTTTAAAGATCTCTCGCTTATTCAAAGAACAAAAAAAAAAAAAAAACTTCCTCCTTTGCAAATTCATTGTAGAGAGACTATAGGACACCCTTTGGACTTAATGATAAAAGGTAAAGTTGTACCTTGAAACTCCACCAAAAAAATACAAAATTTGATGGGGAATACTCTTCTGATGGTCTGAAAATCTCAAGAGTACATGAAGTCTATTTCTGTCACTCAATATGCCAATTGGAGCTCTAAAAACATTGAGATGTGATGGAAATCTCAAAAAAGGTACTCATGATGCCTGCCACCCAATATGAGAATTAAAGGAATTGTGGAAACATTTTAGCAATCCTTTTTCACACATTTATGTATTTTGATCCATGGATGGAAATCTCAAAAAGCTAATCAGGGTGCCTGCCAATACAAAAAAAAAAGGGCTAAAGTTAAATCCCATGAGAATCATAATTTATATGTGGTGGAATGTGAGTTCCTCTTTGCCTACACAAAAAGGGGGCTAAAGGTCAAATCCCATGAGGAATCATAGTTACATGTGGTAGAATGAAAGTTCATGTTTTCAAAGATTGCATGAATGGCTTTGATATAGCCAGAGATATATCAAAAAAAGGCTTTGGAACTTTAGCCACTCAGTTCTTTTCCGTTCTTGGAAAATTTATCAAAGAGATGTACTATTTAACACTTCACCAACCTATTTTCCCATCCTAAACTCAAAAAGCACCATAGTTCCTATCATATCAATTAAATATAGAAAAGTTTATATAAAGGCCAGGCCCAAAACAATCAAATTAAGTTGCACTTAAAAAATTCATTAAAAGAGGTTTGTTTGATGCCCAAAAATTCTCAAATCGATCATCTCGACCTCAAGATGACATGAGAAAAAATAGATTTCAAGTCTTGAAAATAGTGCATCTTGTAATGCATTTTCTAGACCGTCAAATTTCAAAATTTTCAAGTGTTCATTGATTTTCTCGATCTACACTATTTTTGAAGCTTTAAACTTTATGATTAGAGATAAAATAAGTTCCAAGCCATCACAAAGTTTTTCTGTACGGAAACAACATCTTTCGATACTATTTGAAGGTCGCCTTACTATGATTGTTTAGGGCCTCTGCCTTGTACAAACCACACCCATTAAATATTGATAGATGAAAATTTGTTAGATGGAGAACTTTTAATTTTCCCTTGGTATTTTTTTAATATCAACTTGTCACCTAAACATTGTATGTGGTACATTATTATATGATATATTTCTATTTCGAGAACCATTCTCCCACTAAGTCACCTCATGAGACATTAGTATTTTATTTTCTAACGCCTATATCTTGCGATTGTTAAGTTTGCATGAAATTTTAGTATTTTCTGACATCAATATTTAAACAAATAGGGCAGCATGAGAAATTTTAATCTGGTATTTTGTACACCAATATCTCACTAAATTATCTATAAGATATTGATAATTTTGAAAAACAATGTCGCTAAAGTTATTTAGAGTAAAATACTGGTATTTAAGAATGGTGAGGTTTTGTATAGAATTCATATATCCCAACTAAGTGGTTTGCCCAATAACTCCTTTACTTAGATAGAGGGGCAAAATTGAAAATTGCCGATCCATCAATTTTTGCACCCCCATGATGGGTAGTCCATATGTTTAGCTTAATGAGTTTTCTCAAAGGTGGAAAAAAGGGAATTCACAGGTACAGGTTAATGGGTCTCTGAAAGTAGAACGAGAGAATTATAAAGTCTTAAATGGTGAGACAAAATTGGAAAAAGTTTTAACATTGACCTATTTGAATGCAGTCCCTTTCCAAAGATCCATCTTAGAGATGATGTAGGATCTGAAATATATTTTAAATTACTCTAAATTCATTTTTGCTTTAGATATATGATTTTGCAGCTCAAAGGTTAATGTAAATCTGATGATCGAAGTGTTAAAATGATGGTAAATAGAGTTTAAAGTAGTATTACTAAGGTAAAAAAAGTTGGACTCGTGAACTTCGAGATTATCGACTTGTAAAATTTTTAGTCCAAATTCCATATCTAAGATGGACTTATGAAAAATACCGAATTGAAATAAGTATGTGTGTGTGAGCGCATATGCACGTGGGAAGCTCAAATTAAAATACGCCTATTTTATAGTAGGTGGCGACCGTACTTAGAGACATTATTTCTTCAAATAAGGTTACAACTTTTAGGGTTTATTTGGATACCTAGAAATATAAATATATTACTGAACCATTACTACGTAATGCATTACTTGCAAATGAATTGTTATTGTTTGGTTAGTATTTAGATACAACTTGGGAAATACATGGCTACTGTTTGGCTAGTAGTTCCTATAAACTATCATTTTTTTTCTATTTTTTTCACAAAATTCTATTGAAATGCGGAATTAAAGTCATCATCATATCATTCCAAAAAAATCTTCTAATAATAATATCATCACCATTTCAAAAAGATTTTCCAATAATAACTTGTACCAATCTAAAGTCATCATCACACAATTTCTTACTTATTTTGCATGCCTTTGGCACTTACATGGAATCACATGTCTTCTAACATAATTAGACTTTGGTTCATGATAAGTCATTGGAATAATATGACTGGAATAACGTGTTTTTATTGTGATAAGCCTTATCTTTATTTATTTTCTATAGAAATCTTTCAAATGTCCATCTATATAATTTTAAATAATCAATAAATTTGTGATACCTTAAAAATCTTTATGGTACAAGTTAAAAATTGGGAAGGAGTTTGATTAGTATACTAGAAGGTTTGGTAATTTCAGTCGAAAATTTTGAGGTATTGGAGGAAACTGAAGAGGTATCTTATTTCAATTCAGCTTTTACTAATATCTTATGATAATTATGTTGGGTAAAACATTTTATTATAATTGGGTTGTGTCATTTCTTAGGTTGGGTGAAATTTTTTATTGCAATTATTATACTATGTAATTTCTCATTGATTAGATATACTAAAGAGAATGGATATGCTATGGACTGAGGGATAATAGAAAAATGATAGATGAGAGAGTTAGAGGGCGTGTGAGAAAGGGGTTTAAAGATAGAGGGGCTCAAGAAAAAAGAAAAAGCACAAATGAGAAAGAAGGGGTTAACGAGAAAAAAAGCACCTCATTCAAAGTAGTTATTAGGATTCGAGAGAGGGAACGAGCTATAGAAGGAGAAAGCACTTATGCAAACCGAGTAGACTGGTTGATATTTTATTAAGCTGGGATAGAAGGAGAGAGCACTTATGCAAACCGAGTAGACTGGTTGATATTTTATTAAGCTGGGATAGGGGAGAGAGAGGCATGCGATAAATATTACCCATGACGAGCGTAATAGATTTTTCACCTTTCATGGCGGATAATGTATTTCATGTTTTTTTAGGAAAATCGCAGTTAATCTCTTTTTATTTTCTTACTATAAAGTGTACCCAAACAGTAGAAATGTCATATTTTCTCATAATTAGTTATGATGTAATAGATTTCTAGGTATCCAAATAGCCACTTATAAGTAAGGTTCATATAAGATAACAACCTTACTTGTAAGGTTCATATAAGATAACAACCTTGTAGAAGTTACGGTTTTGATGCTTTAGGCCGATTTAGTTAGATACAGTGGATTTGAAGCATCTTTTAAAACAATATTAACAAATCATCTGTTTTTTTAAGATAGTCTCAAATATTCACCATGTAAATAACATGAATGGGGTATACAACAATATTACTTTTATAAGTAATATTGCAACTATATAAATATATATTTTTATATAAAACTTTATTGCGTGCATGCGCGTCCGCACATAACATTTTAGCTTAAGTTTCATAATTTATTATGAATAGAAAGGTTAGAAAAAGTTTCCTGGAAAACATTTAACATTGTGTTTAAAAATTTGGAGATTAAATGTAAAAGAAGTTACATTTACTGCATAAAATAAAGGGAAATTTTTTTTACAGAACTCTAATTTCTCATCTTATTTCATGGTAGACCCTCCTTCCATTTTTATTTCAAACGGCATGAAAAAATCTTTAAGGATTTCACTGTACACCATCATATCTTATCTCTCATTTATTCACTTTTGACCCTAAAATTAGCCCCAACAAATATATTTATACCATTACAACCCAAAAACATTCAAAAACATTTTTAACCCAAAAAACTTTTTTAACCACCCCATTATATCTCCCACCCTATTATATCTTTTAACCGAAAAACATTTCAAAAATATTTTTTTATTATATTTTTGGCCTTTTCAGCCTTTCAATGCCACGTTGAGGGCTCACTATCTCTCTCATATTGGGTTGAAATGGTATAAAAAAGTTTGTCGTAGTTACTTTTTATGGTCAAAAGTGAAAAAATGAGGGAGATAAGAGATGATGATGAAATCTTTAAGGATTTTTTTATGCCGCTTGAAAAAAAAAAAATGGAAAGAGGGTCTATCATGAAATAAGATGGAAAATTAGGGTTCTGAACGAAATTTTCCCTAAAATAAATGCAAAAAATTTACATTTACATTTACTACATTTAACGTTGTGTTTAAAAGTTGGTCAAGGTACTATCGCCTGCACCACGTCCAAAATCGATATCATACCAATGAACTATAAAAAAAACAAAATTATGAACTATGAACCATTAATGAGAGATAGAGAGAGTATATGTACCCTTTTTTTAGGGGGAAATATAATTTAAGAGGTTGAAATCCCTTATAAAATTATTAAGGGTTCAAATAGTCCCAATTAATATTTAGGGGTTGATTTTTTGTTTTCATATAGTTTGGTATTTCATCGAACAAAATTTAAAAATTCTAAATTGCTTCTATTATAGATTGGGATTACTGAACAATCAATGCATTACAATATTTAAACTTGCCAAGAGGCTCCAACTAAATGGCACAAATGCTCATACTTATTTGTGATTAAATAAGCAAAGCATTGTTCTAGGTTTAGCAATGATGAACAATTAGGAGTATTTATGTCATTTGACACATGTAAGGGCATTTTGATGCCAAATAACAAAAATATCTCTAGTTGTTCCTCATTGTTACCATGACCAATGTATTTGTAACTTTGAACAAATATGCGTATTTTTGTTATTCGTTTGGAGCCTAGGGTCAAATTACTAAAATACTTTTGGTTGTTGTTCGGTCGTGAGGCTTTTCAATTATAGACAATGACACTTTTAAAAAAATTTTTTTTTTTTGAGGAGATACTTAAGTGAAATACAAAAAAAAAAAACAAAAAATGCCCTCAAATGTTAATTTGTGTTTATATGTTCTCTCTAATTTTGTAAAGAATTTCAACCTATTAAATAATATTTTCCCTCGATTTTTGAAAAACTTTCTTAAACAAAACAATCACAAGTTAACATTAATAAAATAAAAAGATGCTTAACAAAAAGTGTTCTGCATTGTTGAACAACTTATGAACCCATCGGTTATTTCACAGGATTATAGCACATTTCAATGAAGCCATCTCAGAGTCAGCATCCACATATATCCATTCATCTCAAAAAAAAATATATCCTCTGAGGGGGCATATCATATATATCCATTCATGTCAAAAAAAAAATTATATCCTCTGAGGGGCATATCATACGTTCATTCATTCTAATAACTCTCTATCTAGTGGTATTTTCAGGACCCTATTTTGGGATGTAACCTTCTTATAATATCCAAGTAGTTCGCTCTTGATAAAAATAATATCCAAGGTTGAACACAATGTCCAATTTTAGCGCGGCCGGATTTTAACAAAACTAAATCCTTTTTTTTTTTTTTTTAAAGCATCATCATTAGAGTTTTTTACAACTATTTGAGCTTAATTATACAAACTTAATCCGACATTGTACTCCATCTAGAGCCATATCTTCATTGAGGCCATGTGTTACCATATATTTTCTTACACTTCCAACTATGTCTTTTTTGACCTATTTTTTTATTTCATTAAAAATACTAATCAAAGTTTTATATCCAAAAAGTTTTTTATTGAGGAAGTATATGATATGCTCCAAGAGGAATACACTATATGGCTTTTGCCTTTCGGTAACACATAGGCCCAAACTGTCACTTTTCTTTACTTCCTACGGTTTTCTTTGAGAAATGATTTATGGGGGAGGGGGTGCTACCACTATGACCTCAAGCCCTAATCTGTGGAGTTTTAACATATGCTTTTATGCTGTTTTCAGACAGTAGAATTAACACCACTATCATATTTTCATGCAACAACTAAGATACTCAGCCATGCCTACACCTGCAAGAAGAAAATACAATATAGATTTTATTTAAAAATAGGATAAAAGAGTATGTTATTGAAAGGGAAAAAGTTTATATAAAGTTAAAAATTTATTAGTAGAAGTAAAATTGCAGTATTCTACACTTTCCATTAATGTTGCAATATTCTATACTTTCTATTTTAGTTAGATAGTATAAATTTGATGCATCTTTTAGGACAACATCAATTGCCATATTGTGTAAACTGCACCCCAGTGTTTTAAATTTCAAAAGCGTAGCGATGATCATTCACTAACAAATTTGTGTGGAGTCGTTGGAACGATGATCTGAATCGGGTTAGTCCAGATCAGTGATGCAAAAAACTATTAAAAGTAAATAAAATAAAATAAAAACAAAAATAATTATAAGGGTCGGGATTTAAGGGGACCTAAAAAACACTAAACAAGCTTTAAAAATGGAATTTTTTTTTGGTGTTTTTGTTTTAAGTTTCACCATAGACTTTCATGCAATTAAAGCCACTGTCATATTAATGGCCGAGGTTTTCATAACATTTTTTTTTGTTATAATATAAGGGTATGTGTAGAATTTCGTTTTGTGAAAAGCATTACTAGGAAAATATCCGTATGGTACTCAAGCTTCCAACCGTCCATTTTTTAATGGAGGGCTAAGATTGCTCCAATCACAATGTCACGTCTTTACACTATTTTGTTTTTAATTTTTTTTATATAAACTATTTTGACACCAAAATTTGGACAGCCATTCCTCTATTAAACTTGCACCAATGAACATTGAAAGTTTTCCCAAATCTCATAATATTGTTGCTTGAAATACTAAAATTTCCGATATATAATCTTTTGAAGTGCAGCATTTAGGATCTTGAAGATGGATTGAGGATCCAAAACTCCACATGTATGTTATCTCGACCACTGCAATCATGAACCCCAAAAAAAAAAAAAAAAAAAAAAAAGACTGCACATGTATGTTATCTTTAGAGTTGGTCCATCTTATTATACTTTTTGGAATGGACTGTTCAGTTTTAATTCTCTCTGCGATCATTGTTATATACTCTAAATTCATATCTTTGAGGCTGAAGTGGTATTCAGTGATTTAGAATATGTTTCACGTCTTAAAACCCATGAATAATAGGGTGGATGCATGACTTAGAGGACTTACCAAAAACTTTTTTTTGTCTTCAAAACGCGATTGATGTAGACCTCAGGCTTGTTTAAATGACAATTAACTTGATATAGAATAGATTATGTTATCTAAAATTAATAAATATTGGATAATGTTATGGGAAAATTACATAAATCTCTTCAAAATCAACTATTCATTCAATTTACCCCCACCTAAACTTTCCTCACTACTTTTTTTTAAAACCCATACATCCTAACAAATACCCCCCACCTAAAAAAAAAAAAATACTAAGACAATACTACCCCTCCCTTACCCACAAACTTATTTTTACTCTCGCGCTCTCTCTTTTCACTGGCACTCTCTCTCTCTTCACGATTTACCCACCTATTTTTACCCACCTATTTTTACTTTCTCTCTCTCTTCACTGGCACTCACTCTATCTTCATGATTTACCTGCTGTAACCAGTCTGACCTTCGTATATTGCGGTCCGGTGATTAGGAAGGGCAATCCGGCATTTTCATGGGGCACTCCGGTGTTTTGAGGGGCAGCTCCGGTGTTTTGAGGGGCAGCTCAACGGTTAGGATGCCAGTCTGGAGTTCGTATACTGCGGTCTGGCGACTAGGAAGGGCAATCCAGCATTTTCATGGGGTATTTCGGCATTTCATCTCATTGGAACTGCCCGGGTCCAGCATTCTGAGGGGCAATCCGGCGGTTAGAGAGGCTAGTCCGGCATTCTGAAGGGCAGTCCGGCGACTAGGAAGGGCAATCCAGCATTTTCATGGGGCATTTCGGCATTTCATCTCATTGGAATTGCCCGGGTCCGGCATTCTGAGGGGCAATCCGGCGGTTAGAGAGGCTAGTCCGGCATTCTGAGGGGCAGTCCGGCGGTTAGGGAGGCTAGTCCGGCATTCGTTTATTACGGTCGAGGGATTTTTTTTGTTGGACGGACGGTTCCACGTTAAACAAATTCGATCAGATAATTTCATTTTATTGGACTAGAAAATGACTTTTTTAAAATACGGAAGGGTATCTTTGTTAAAAAAAAATTCACTTTTTGTATTGGGGAGTATTTGCTAGGAAACATAGTTTTTGAAAAAAAGTTGTTAGAAAAGCTTAGGTAGGGGGTATGCTGAATGAATAGTTATATTTTGGGGGAGGGGGTTGGTTATGCAATTTTCCCTAATATTATTGTCTTAGTTGTTTGGACATATGTTTTATTATATAATAATATTATTTAATTATTAATTTTTTTTTGACAATTTCTAATTATTTTTAGCTATTTCATGCTAAAATCATTTGATTGCAGCAAATCACTTTAAATAAAATAAAAACAACTGTTTAAAAAGGGCATGATTTCATGCAACGGTTGTATCAGACTATAATGCAACTACACTTCTCGAAAACCATGTTTTTGGCATTTTTATAGCCCTAAAGTTTGTGCACATAATTTCTTCATCCTCATAATTAATCTTAAAAAAAAAAAAAAACTCAATTTGCACCCTAGATATGGTCAAAATGAGTACCCTCCAACAATAAATCTCGACCGTCCATTTGGTGAATTTCAAGATTTAGGCCTTGATAAATTCAAAATCACTTTTTTTCTTTTTTAACATTGTTAATCTAATGATGATAACACTATATAAAAATTTTGAAAATAAAAAAAATTCTTCTGAGGCCTATATCCAACCATCAACTGAAATGGACGGCTATGTTAATTAGGTTAGAAAAACACTTTCTAGGTTTCTTTCAAAATTTTATTTCTTGCAATTGTTCTTTATTATGAAAAGAGTATACACCTAAAAAATTATGTCAAACAAATGTCTTTGACAAGATTTTTTAATGTGATTTTATTATATTATGATACAACCGCTTGCATGAAATCATTGCCCTTTTAAAAAAGAAAAAAGTTTACATAAGGTTGCAACCTTAAAATGTAGAATTATGAATGCACCTCAAAAATCCACCGAAAAAGGTTGTTTTAATGTTGAAAAACCCTCTAATCGATCACATCGACATCGAGATGTATGAATAATAATAATAAAAAAAGATTTGAGTCCCATAAATATTGTATCTTGCAACACATCATCTATACCATTCATTGCCAAGATTTTAGTATATTTATAGATCTACTTGATTTTAACCTTTTTTAGACTTTCAAATTTAGTAATTAGAGATGAAAGTAGATTTTAAGATAATCCTAATAATTTTTTACACCAAAATTACATGTTATGATAAAATTTGGAGGTGCACCTTATTTGGATTGTTTAAGGTTGCAGCCTTATAGAAATATCACCCTTTTAAAAAAGATCAACTTATATGTAATATGAGTAATGATCCTATGAGACCCTCCCACACCATGTGTGTAGGATCCCAAAGGATCACCATTAAATTTGGTACAAATCTCTAGGAAAGTTATCACATGGGTGTAGGACTTTTTTAAGAGATCTGTGCCAAATTTAATGGCGATCCTTTAAGGTCCTACACACATGGGTATAGGAGGGTCTCATACGATCATTACTCATGTAATATATCCTATAAGTTTATCTCATAAAACTTTACCAAGATTAATTTTCATTATCAAGATTACTATATTGTTGTCATGAATACGGCAAGGAGATGATGTTGTCATAAACAAACCAATGCATCCAACTAAATTCCAATCAGATGAAAGTGAACATGATCATGTTGTAGCCATGGAGTTCAACTCTCTAAGTACTAGAAAAATAATGTCCCATGATAGAGACTGACCAATTTTGAAGAACAAGATGTAAGTGTTAGAATACTCTAATTTGAAATGTTTTATTTGGAGAATAATCATAAAGTAACTCTTAGGTGGTTTTCAAAATTTCATATTGAAAATAATCCTCTTAAGAATGCCTTTTGATCAACGGATTAGATACATAATAGTGTTCCATTGGGAACATATTACATGCAATACCTAAAAATACTTCTAACTTGGGCTTTACCCGACAGAGCAAACAGGTAGTATGGTCCCGCAAGATCAACGAATCATTTGGAATTTTTTATTGTTGTTATTAGAGTTTTAAGACCCCAAATTTTTGATCCGACTCGCCGATTCGAATGTGAAGTACTTGGGGATGCTACCCGTTTCCGTGACGGTATGGGTTATGTGATGGTATGGTTCATGCCAGTTTGCCCTTAAAACCCCTTATATATATATATATATAAAAGTTTGTCTATTGTTTTCTTTTGTTGCTTCAACTCCCATCCCATGTGCCCCTATTTTTATTTTAATTTTATTTTATTTATTCTAAATATTTTTTTTGGATCACTAAATTAGACCGATCCAAATAATTGATCCAACAAACTGATGATCCGACATGAATTTGAGGGTGAAAGGTCCTTCCCACCGCATTGTGTTCAAAAAAAAAAACGTCTGATGTAAATCAATGGACCTAAGAGCCTGCTGGCCCACCAATGTCCATCTTTAATATGGACTTTGTCTAAAAGTGCACCAGATATTATTATATAAGGACGGTTCACAAAAAATCCAATAAAATATATTTTAGAGTTTAAAATTTATTTATTTTTACATAATCATGATCGCCTTGGTTTTGATTATAAATCCCTAAAATTATAGATAAAAAATTATCTTTAAGATTGATTTTAGAAGGGGCTTGTATGTGTACAATGAATTAGCTGACTCACAGAAACCCCGCATTTAAAAAACCCGCTTCTGCCTAGTCATGGAAGGAAAACTATTTCATGCGGCGGCAGGGATTGCATTTCTACATTTATTGTCTCTGAGGTATAAAGTATCTATCTT
Source organism: Amborella trichopoda (assembly GCF_000471905.2). The sequence continues at coordinate 3,896,279 of NW_006499801.1, forward strand.
AAACATACATGCAAAGGTCTATCTAAAAATAATTGAAATTAATTATTTAAATAATTTTTAATAAAATTATTATTTTTAAATTTCAAATTTTATTTATTTTTTCACTTTCATGATCCATGTTAGAGATAATATGTACTTAAAAATTAGGTAAAAAAATCCATCTCAAAATTACGCTTTTAAGAGATGACTCGTATATGCAGAAACCGTGTCCCCCATAGAAACCCCATGTTGAAAAACACTGCTTGTTATAACTGCAGAGCCCGTCTTATCCGATACCTCAAAATCCAAAGAGAATATATGGTATTTCCCACCTCTTTGATTTTCGCGCCCTAAAAAACGCTCAGTTTTAAATTTTTAGTGGAAAATGGCGATTTTTCCTTTAAATTTCTCCCTAAAAATCCTTAATGCACCCCAAATTGCTTGCAATACGGCATCCAGTGCATTCACACACGGCAAAAACCGTATAAATACGCATATTTCAACACCAGTATCATCGATTCCACACAGAGGAGGCAAAGTAGCTCGCTCTCAAAAAAACCAGGGTTTTTCCAATGAAGAAGCAAACGGGGCCTTAAAATACGAGCAGGCGAAACCTATGCGTTTGTTGTTCGAGTCTTTGCAGAGTCATGGGAGAGTGAATGAAGCTTTCGAGGTAAATTGCTACTTGAGGTTGAGCATAATCACAATTGGTGTATTTTAGACGGTTGATATATGATCCATGTATCATATGCTCCATTCATGTACAGTTTTTGTTGCGTGTATCTCGATTGAGTGTATCTAAGTATCTTTAATGGCGGGAATACGAATTTATTGAGTTTCTGTATATCGATTGCTTTTCTTTAAATTGTTTAGAGATTCTGTGTTGGAATTAGAATTTGTGTAGATTTATACTAACCATATGGTACTAAGAACTCCTTCCTAAAGGCTAACCTTACTTTTAAAGAGATTAAAACTTTCACATTTATTTATTTATTTATTGAATAATTTGATGGGAATTTAAGTATAGCCTTTAATTCTCCCCCCCTCTTTTTTTGATAGGTAAATAATGTTTGCACCTGTTGAGATAATCTTGATGCATTTCTAGCCTTGTGTTTTGAGTCTTAAAATGCCCTTCAGTTTGTAATGGTTTGACTCAATTTCAAATATATAAAAATTGGGTTTCATTAGTTCACCCCTAATAGTTGGGAAAAGGCTCTAATGATGATGACGATGAGTTCACGTCATCATTGAATCCTACGTTTCTGGAAATAATTTGGTACACAATTCAAGCTTCCTAGCATGCAGTATCACCATCACTCTTCACTTGTAACCTTAAGCACCCATTTATGTTAGGGGGTTTAATTCTCTAAAACCGTGTTGCTATGTTCCACTTGTATTGGCGTACCAACAAGTCTATATTTTATGGCATTGTGATGCTTTCTTTTACACACCAATTGATGAATAATAGGTTTAATTTCCTCAGGTAAAATTTAGTAATACTCTGTGTCATTCATCATGTCTTCACTTATCTTCAAAAATTGCATCACATTCCCTTTTATTGAAATTTTGAACCCTTATAATCATCATGTGAACCAGCTTTCAACTTTTATCAATTTGTAGATTTGTGAGTACTTCTAAGAGTTTGACCTCTCAACTAGACCCTAGGCTATCTTGATCCAATCAGATAGTAGTTCATTATTTCATTTTTATTTGATTGTGATTATTTGGGATTTCGTCATCTCATGTTTCCGGTGATTTTTTGAAAAATCAAAGTCTGGTTCTTTCTATCCATAAATTTGACCTTAGCCTCCTGTTCTTCCTACTACGATCCTATAAAATGCATTCTTGAATTTCGTGGTAGTTCTATTCATCAGGGGATTAAGTGATGGGGAAGAGGATGATACTTGCTGTGCCGGGATATTTGAAGTAGGAATGAGGTCCTCATCATGTAGCTATGGAGCTTCTACTACACATATTTGCATATGTATGCGAGCCAAACATGCATATACCCTTGCAAATTTGTGTTTATGTGTGTGCATGCATCTTTCTATGGCTCTATGCATTCCTATGCCTATTGTGGTTTTTTTGTGACCCTTACACCATTTAATTCAGCAACCCATCAATCCCAATCTTTCTTTATTTCTTTTTCTATTTTCTGTTGGTAGTAGTCCCATACAATATTAGAATTGAAGTGCACAAAGATTAAGAGTTCAATGTTTTAAACACAAGATTGAAGTGTTTAATGAATCAAATTCTTGCACTGCATGTGGGTGGCGAGATTTTTGCATCTATATGATAAGTTTTATGTAAATTTCACATGAGCCTATTTATATCCAATGAGTGTGCAAGTTAATCTATGGAGAAACATTATATCTTTTAACCTTTTTGGTTCCCTTATAAGATTTGTTTCTCGCGAGAAAAAAAGATTTTTTTTAATTGTTTCCTGGATCACTTGTTCTACTTGTTTATGTAATTCTTTCACAATGAAACCAGATATTCCAGTGGTTGATTCAGAGGAATGGTGAAAACTTCACAAAAGAAGATTACGCACCACTGATCCGATTTTTGGGGGAAAATCAAATGCCCCATGTAGTTCAGCGACTTTTCACTGAGATAGAATCCCAAAACTTTCGTACTGGTTGTACCACTTTATCAGCTTTAATGATATGTTGTGCAGAGAATGGCCTTTTTTCACTTTCTAATGCAATTTGGACTGAAATCATCAATAGTTCGTTTGAATTAGATATTGGGGTCGTGTCAGAATTAATGCATGCTTATGGAAAAGCAAACCTCTATGATGAAGTCTATAGGATGTTGAATGAAGCCATCTCCAGAGAGTTCAACTTGTGCCCTGAGATATACACTGTGGCAATCTCTTGCTTTGGCAAGGGAGCGCAGCTTGAGCTCATGGAAGCAACGATAAAAGAAATGGTGTCAAGAGGTTTCAAAGTTGATTCTAACACTGGCAATGCTTTTATAATTTATTATAGTAGTTTTGGTTCTTTGGCAGAGATGGAAATTGCATATGGGCGCCTAAAATGTTCTAGGATCCTTATAGAGAGAGAAGCAATTCGTGCTATGGCTTCTGCATATATCCGAGAAAGGAAATTTTTTAAAATGGGTGAGTTTTTAAGGGATGTTGGTCTTGGGAGGAGAAACTCCGGCAATCTCCTTTGGAATCTTCTTTTGCTCTCATATGCAGCTAACTTTAAGATGAAGAGTTTGCAGAGGACATTTCTAGGAATGCTGGAGGCTGGATTTTCTCCAGATATTACCACATTCAATATTAGAACGCTGGCTTTCTCAAGGATGTGCATGTTTTGGGATCTCCATCTTAGTATTGAACACATGAGGCACATGAATGTTATCCCAGATCTTGTGACGTATGGTTGTATTGTGGATGCTTATGTGGAAAGAAGATTTGGTAGGAACTTGGGCTTTGGTCTAAAGTGCATGAATTTAGATAGTTCCCCATTGATTTTGACTGATCCGATAGTATATGAAGTGTTTGGAAAAGGGGATTTCCATTCAAGTTCAGAGGCTCTTCTAGAGCTCAAGTGGAAAAAGGAATGGACTTACTCAAAGCTAGTTGCATTCTATCTCAAGAAACGATATAGGAGCAACCAAATTTTTTGGAATTATTAAAAGTTCATATGCAATTTTTGACTATGCAGCTTACAGAAGATATAGGTATAACTTAACCAATTCTCTTTATGATGTTAGACATTAATTACCTTCCTTTCAAGGTGTGTATGAAATTGTTCATAAATTGTTTTGGTTTGCCGTTTATGTGCATTGTCCATTTACAATATATTTCCTGTCATTTTATTTGTACACAATAATATCATCTGTTTATTCTTAGATCATTTTTCTTGCAAGGCTGCACCATCCAAAGGAAGGAAGATTGTGTATGCTCCATGCATGTTTTCTTCTTTCTCAGCCTTTGAGGAATTGGACATGTACCAAACAAAACTGAAATTTGGAAGCTTGCTATTAGATTCATCTGAGGCACAAATTTATAGAAATATTTCTCTGGCTAGCTACAAAACAATTTGATGAGGGATTTTGCATATTTTTTAAAGAAGTATGTTTTTATAATGGCATGATATAGTTCAAATCCTTATATGCATCTTAAGATTGAGATGGGAATTCAATGCAACATTTATTCTTCCCTTTCTCAATAAGGTCAATTATTTAGCCGCAACCATTTGATGAGTTTCTTAAATCATTGCAATGGATATCATATGACCCTGATTATTGGAAAATTTGATCTATTTGAAAAGTTATGAAAATCCTCATCCTTCCACTCAATTCTTCCAATGAGTTATGACCTGCTTTTGATGTGTATGAATAAGCGACAGTAACGTATTCAGTATGAAAATGATCAATCTAAAATCAATCTCTATTTCTCTCACTCACTAAATGCTCTTATTTGTTGTTTGGAATCCACACACAAAAAGACAATTGAAAATTTTAAAGTGGATCGAAGTTTGTTGCAAGGAAAATGCCTGAAGTGCCCATATCTCACCCCAAGAAGATGAATTACTCACAATTCACCTATGTGGACATTATAGACAATTTCATGGTGTGGGATATGGATTATAGACAATTTCCCATTGGTGGTGGTTGTTGAAATATCTTATGCTGAAAGGCATACTAATTTGCTGGCTGATAGAGATCAGATGGCATGTTCTCAATGGTTAACTTGGGACGGAAGCATGTTCTTAGCCACCATGAGTTCCTGTACTCATCTTCCTCTGTCGGTTATTCCCATTGAACGAATTTTTCAGTTATTAGTTATCAAAGGAAGAAAAATCATATGTTAGAATGATAAAATATCACTCTTATGGGAGGTGTTCTAGTGGCATCGGAAGTTACATTGGAACTTCAAACTGTAAGTTGCATTAAAGAAAAGAAAGGGAACTAGTGTGATAAATTGTCAGCTTTCTGGAAGTATGTTTTTAGTATCAATATTTACATCGGAAATTTTGTGGCTATGGACTTTCTTTATCATTATTTTTTGCTAATTATGAAGGGTTTTCCTATAAAGAAAATGAATTTGTTATAGATGAAAGCTCTTTTCTGCTTTTCCATTGGCATACACGTCTTATTGTGTTTAGTACAAAGCAAGAAAAGCCTTATTAAACGTAAACGTAAAAATTAAAAGAAATGAAGAGCAAAAGAGCTGTTCCTTGAGCTGGCCAAGCAGCATGTTGTAGGTGTTGAAAGCCAAGGAATCTTTAGCTCCTTTCTTCAACTCTTTCGTTTGGCATGAACGGGAAAAATCTGCCGAGAACCTCAAACATGAGGTTTTTTCTCTTTATTCTCTTTTTTACACAGTATAAATCTATCATGAAGTAAAGAAGCCCCAGTATTTGGCTCTGGTTTCTGACTTAATCAGCTATGGAATGTCCTCCTCCCAGTCGAAAAAACTCCACTTGAGTGTCTACTTGCTCCACCATCCTCATGTAGAAAATTTGGATCACTCATCACTTCCTGCAAAAGTTCACATACAATTTATTAGATTTTAATTGGCTGGTGCCCTTTTATTGTGCTTTCCATGCGCTTGTATTCAGGTTCATGAGAGAGAGAGCAGGCCGGTGTTCTTTTGTTCTGCTGCCCATGTGCATGTATTCAAGGTTCATGTGAGAGAGAGAGAGAGAGGAAGCAGGCTGGTGCCCTTTTGTTGTGCTGCCCATGTGCTCGTATTTGAGGAGAGAGAGAGAGAGAGAAAGAGAGAGAACAGCATGAAAGAGTTACTTTAAATGCTTCATGTTTCCAAAAATTCTTTGCTCTTTCCATGGTGCCCTATGACATGAGCTGTGGATAGAGAAGAAGACAGTAGCATATATTTAAGGAAAGGATCATCAAACAGGGAGTGGTACGAAGCAGAGGCATGGAGAGAACTTCAAAATAACTAATAGCTGTTGAGGACCTTCTGATTTGCTTACATCAAAATCATGCACAGGATACTGGCTTCGAGGGCTAGATTCCCAAAAATTTGCGAAACTAATGTATGACTAAGATGGGACGAGGCCTTGATTTGAAATGATAGCCATTATTCTTGCTGGCACATCGCTAATTTTGGCCCTTAAGAGTTGGGAATGACTGTCTCCATTTAACATAATTTTGAGCAGTGTCTCCATGTATAAGACAGTGAAAGATAGGTTGGAGAAAGAAATATTGAAAGTAAAGGGGTTAATGTGACTGGATGGAAACATCAAGGATACAAAATCACTAAGAAAACAATTGAGTCCTTTTATGTGTTGATGTCTCCCTTCATGTATACATGCATCTTTTGGTCGAAGTATATATATGCATGACTGTGTGTTAGCTGAGTATATAGGGTATTATCCTATATAGCCCAATTGACTATGAAATGAAATTATGGACGATCATAGAGAAAGATTGGGATCCTCCAGCTGTCATCTCATGTCCTGGTGCGCTCCACTCTCTCTCCGTCATCATCCATCATGTAATTCGATGTAGATGACACCAATGGACTATCGTTCTCCATTACCCATTTGATTACTTTATACTTTCCAATTATGCATGAATTGTAAAAATTCTTATGATACCTGCATAATGTAGGGGCGGCTGTGATGGGGGGAGGCATGGTTGCTTCTGCCTGTAAATGGCGAGCTTTCATCAGCCAATGCTCTTAGCCTGTTGAGTTCAGGCAATATGACCTTCGTAAGATCAGGCCGGTCCTTTCGTCTAAGCTCCGAGCACTTTAGTGCAAGTTGGGCAAAGGAAAGGGCCTCCTCTTCAGGCCAGTCTGGCACCGTTGGGTCAAGCATATCCTTAAATGTGTCCTTCTCAATTGCCCTCTCAATGTAATGGGTCAATCCCATAGGTGGCTTAGCACTTATCATCTGCAAAAGCATAATGCCCAGGGAGTATATATCCGACTTAATACCAAGCATACCTGTTTGTTGGTACTCAGGATCAATGTAGCAAAACGTCCCCGCTGTAGAGGTCATTCTATATTGTGTGACAGTATTGGCAACATTCTGGGGTACAAGGCGGGCTAAGCCGACATCACTTATCTTGCTAACGTAGTTGTGATCAAGGAGTATATTACCCGGTTTGAGGTCTCTATGGACGAGGGGTTCGGGCTTGGTTTGATGGAGGAAGAGGAGAGCGGTGCCTATCTCAGCGGCTATGCGAAAGCGTTGTTGCCATGTAAGGGAAGGGGAATTGCCTCTTCGAAAGAGGCAGTCCTCGAGGCTTCCATTAGCCATGTACTCGTAGACCAGGCACCCATACTCTGGGCAAGCACCGAGAAGAAGGACCATGTTGGGGTGCCTTATGCAGCTGAGGACTTCGACCTGCAAAAATCCCAATGGTCATCTAGTGTTTAAATGATAGTGGTCTGTTGTACCAGTAGTGATTCTCTATATGAGTAGTGGTTGTAGTTGTAGTATCCTGAAAGCCATTTCTTAGAGATGAGGGTTTTAGGTATAGCTGCATTTTTTCCTTGGATTGATTTTCTCATTTAGCTATGATGCTCGAGTAACTGGTGCATTATATCATTTTTAGACAAGCAGTAGTTGTAACAAACGACAATCGCATTGTAATGATAACAGTGGTAATAGTCATACTAGTTATTGTTATTGCAATGAAAGCTATAATAGTAGCAGCAATAGTACTAATAATAAATGGCGGTGTTGTTTACAGTTCTGATGGTGGTGGTAGTGATTGTTGTTCCTCACACACATGCATGTGTATACATCTATATATATTTGTGTTTGTGTAAGTGTGAATTAAAATTCCATGTAAATGCATGCTTGTCTTATATATACTAGTGTGTGCATGTGTATGTGTGCACTGGATTTGTTCGTATGTATGAGAGAGAGAGAGAGAGAGAGAGAGTTTTCGCATGTTTTTGACCTACCTCTTGCTGAAACTGCATCCGCCCTTGTGCCGCATCAGGGCGCAGTACCTTGATGGCCACTGATGTGTGCTCAAGGTAACATTTGTATACCGGACCGTATCCACCCTCACCAATCTTACGGTCTTCTGCAAAAAAATCAGTGGCAGTCTCTATCTCCTCTATTGTGTACTTCCGATACCTAACATCTGTATGAGCCAACGCATCCAAAGCCTTCTTCTTCTCCTCTGTCTCCTTTTGGGCCTTGAGCTCAGCATTTCTTCTCTTTTGTGATTCAAGCTCAGCAATCCTTTGGGCTGCCTCAGCTGCTTCCATGGCTGCCTTGCACTTAGCTTTCTCCTTCTCGGCGACAGCTCGGGCAGCTTCCTCGGCCAGCATTGCTTCCTCTAGCCTATGTTCTTCCTCCATCTTCCATAGATGAAGCTCTCTTGCCTGTCATTACACAATCACTTAGTTGCAACTATCAAATGAAAAACTGTGGGTCGTAATTCAGTTTAGATAATATTCCATTCGGATTATATGATAAAGATTTGCAAAGAGAAAACTGTTGTATCATCTAATTTGAGTAGGATGATATTTAATTGCAATTATATTGGAAAGAAAACATGTTGATTTTGATCGGTTTAGACTAATATACAATTGCTTATGTATTGTAAGATTTAAAAGTCGTCGAAATCAGAAATTCGGCTAACTTTAGCTTTATTCTTTTAAATAATCTCTAAGATTTTATTGATTTCAGATAGTTGCAGTATGTAGTAATTTGTTGTGAGATTTCCTGAACTTGATTTGCAAAGGTACGTACTTTGTAGATCTGGCCGTAATTGAGTTTTTCGTCTTCGGCGCATGCATGCTATCTTGGAAACCTGTCTTCTTGGATTTCAAATTACTTTCTATATTTATGAAAAAGGTGGTTTTGAATTTTAGCAGTATGAGGTTGCAATTTTCATTTGAATGCATAGAATGAATGTCGCAGACCGGTTTCTGCGTCTCCCACTGCCTTCTGCTTTTCTGAATTCGTGTTTCTAGTGTCCAAAGTTCAAAGTCACCGTATTCAATTTGGTCAAGCATGCTATGGATAGGGCAGAGAATGGGTCGGATCGGGACCGAATTTGGATCCGAAAAGTACATGGGATCCAGATCCATATCTAGACCTGATTGGATCCAGAATATTCCGATCTAGATCCGAATCCAAAAGGTACACATGGAATCTGGATCCGGATCCAGATCCAAACCCAATTGGATCAAAAAATAATAATTTATATTTTATTTAATATATATAAAATAAATAAAATAATATATAGCAAAAAAATACTATATAACATATTTGTTAATATTATATAATAATTTATAATATGTTAATAATTAGGTCAGATCCGGATTGGTTCCGCCTGTACACGGATCCTATCCAGATTACTATTTGAATCCAAATTTTTGATTCGGATCTGATCCGTCGGATCCATACCCGAATTTGGATAGGGTCCAAAATTCAGCTTTCGGTTCCAAACCGGGTAAATTCTCTGCCCTAGTTATGGAATCACTGATCTTGATTAATTAGCATTTAGCATCTTTATGATTGTTGTTGTCGAGGTCAATCAACGAGCTGAAATTTCTTTTGAAAGAAAGATAACAAGAAAAACTGTTCTGGAAGTTATAGAGCTAGTGTTTGGTCTTAACCAGATAGTCGCATGATTCGACCTGAAAAGCAACAGTGTTTCAATTATACATCAATAAGCAGTATTTCTCTGATGCCAGTCAGTACTGTGACCATTGTTGACATATAAAAGACCAACAGAAGCGCTTAGTGTTTTAACTTGGTCCTACTGCTAAAAAATTAGATGTTTCACCTTATTCTTGGCATTGAGTGCTTCTTTGCATGCTGAACTGTACATGTCCATAGTCTGCTTCAGCTCTAGCCTCAGTCTCTTCATTTCAGCTTCCACATCTTCCTATAACACAATATATAAATCTTCTATCTTTAAAGCCAACTTCCAAACCATAGAAGTCCCGATTGAATACTTGGAAAAATGCATCTCAGTTTACCATTGTTTGCGATGACCATGACGTCCTACTTTCCATCTCTTGAGAAACTGTGGAGAATTCAGGTGCAGTGGAGGCTGAATCAATGGACTTGTGGTCCCCTGAGTGTATGGATTCAAAGCTATGATTATGGTTGAAGTCCTCCTCAATGCTATGGGCTCCACTTGAAAGCCTGGGGGGTCTTGATGATTCAAAGTGTTCATAGAGCGAAGCTGGGTAAAAACGATCAGCGCTCTTCTTTCCATGGCTCACGTAGGATATATCGCTCTCTGGCATTGTATTCTCACTTAACCTTGGATTTGAACCTCTCCCTCCCCTTGCAAATGGTGACCTGATTCTCACAAAAAGTAACTGGTCAATTACACAACCTAGGTTGGGCAGTTTGGTCATTTGTTACTATATGTCAGAGACGTGTATTTGAGAGGTATGTCTCCGTAAGCAACACCCTGTACGGAGCATTGTTAACTTGGAGATACTAAAGAAATGGGATACAATAGAGTGTTACATTTCGTACACAAAGTTGTGAACACCCCAAGCCATCGGATGTGAAATTGGATGGCTGGGGTGTGTCATTTCTCCGCTCAGAGTCTAGGAAAAGTTTTCTCGGACTTTGAGCCCTGTCATGGTAGGGCCCCAATTCCTCGATTTCGCATTTAATAGTTGGAAGTGATGTGACTTTTTCATTACATAGGTAAATAGTCTTATTGTATATTTTCCCTACAAAATATTGTCCCTCGTATACAATTCCATGGCACCGCACCCTAATATTGAAATTTGCATAAGAAATGTCGACCCTCAGCATAAACTCCTTTTGTGGCCCTAGCAAATTACCAAAATGGCCTTGCTAACAAAGGTTTACTTGAACAACTTCTGTTGTTTTTTGTCAAATTTGGTGGAGTTCAACTTTGTTGGGAGTGTCTAACCTTAAAAGTTATATCCAAGGCTAATATGTAAAATTCTAAAAAACTCAATTTGCAGCTGATTTTCCAAAAAATCGAAATGTCAACTGGATCGCTTACATGATAGGGTCACTGTGGTCTCCAAGTCGTTTTTGTTCATGTCCTGCACCTACTGAGAATAAAAGAAAAAAAAGTTGAAAGTATTGGACAAAAACTATAACTCAAAGATCAATTATGTACAACCTGGGAATAAAACTAGAAAGTAAATTGAAGTCTCTAAAGAATTACAATGAATAAAATGAAAAGAGAACCTTTAATTGGATGAATCGGAGAAGGTATATTTGATGCAGTGATGGGGTGATTGCGGGGAGACGAGTTGCGGAGCGGTGGGGGTGGAGCCGGACGGACGGCAGAACGAACGGATGCCAGCTTCCCTTTGGAGATTACGTAAACAGTGCAAAAATCCGGGGTGCCCTTGGAAATGCTTGTTGGTATGTCATGACTCTTGAATCTTCTGCATGGAAAAGCACTCATATTGCATTTTTTTTTTTTTGACAAATACTCATATTGCATTTCTACAATGTTTTGAGTTGATTGCTTTCTTTTAATTTCCTTTCTAGCTCTTTTGTTGTGTTTCTCTTGTTGGGTTGGGTTCTCTCTCTCACACTCTCTTTAGTGGGGAGTGAGGGTGCTTTATGCCTTGATAATAGAGCTTCTGCATGACCGTTTTCTCTTTGTTTTGGTTATGATATGTCTATATGCATGCATGTTGTAAGAGAGAGAGAGAGGGACGCAGGAAAAAAATTCAAAGGAAGAGATAAGTTAGGAGAGCTTAAGTTTGGTGCTTGATTTGTTTATCTTTTACTAATTTGGAAGGTAAAAAGAGAGAAAGTAGGGATGGTACATGAGATAGAAAAAAATAGGAAGGAGGGATTGAGAGAGAAATTAGGGAAACGAGATTGGAAGGAAGATAGGGAAAGTACAGTCTTTTGAGAGAGAGATTTTATTTAATTTAGGATTCATTTTGTAGTTTTTTTTTTTTTTTTGAAGTGTGTTTAAAGAAAAGAGGTCAGAAAATGATAAGAGCGAGTTGAATAAAGTTCCTAAATTCTCAGTACCTGATATCTCACAGCAAAAGTATACTCTATGCTTACCAAATGTAGAGAGAGAAAAAGAGAGAGACCTGAGAAATGAGCTTCGGGTGGAGGCCCCAAGAACCAGATTATCAATGGATTCCAAGGCGACATAGTCAATAATTGCCTTGGTTACATCTGAGTCCTCCAATATCGCATCCTTGCAGTGCACCTTGAACGCCACATGAAATCATACCATGAATTACTGGAATTTCCTCATATGACTACCCCCAACTTGGATTAATTATCTTCTAAAGTAAAGTAACTCTCACTTCTCAATGAAAATTGTTAATGACCCATATGGTGATTATGACAACGGCTCAGACAATCCGATCGACTTGATAGTGATGGAGCGATAGTGGAGATGCCTTGGGACCACGATGACTAGATGGATCATACTGGATAACTTATTGCTAATAATGTTATTTTTATGATGACTTATTTTATAGAGCAATTAAAATTTAATTTTATAAAATATATATCAAGTTCAGACAATTTTGAGGCATAAATGGAATGAGTCGGTGATGAGTGGCACCAGCACGATGAAGAGGAAACATCTTTCATTTTGGTATCAGGTTGTATTTTAATTGTTGTATGTTCTATTTTAGACTATGTTTTTATAAGGATAATTGTTTCATGACCGTATTTGTACAATATGCGGTCCCAAGGTATAAAGCATCCATCGTAAAGATGGATGCAAATACGTGATCCATCTAAAAACAAGTCCAAATGTTTTCTTAATAGAAGTATTATTTTTAGTTTTTAAATTTTATTATTTTTTCATATTCATTACATGCCCTAAAAAATTAAGTTTAAAAATCCATCTGAAAAATATATTTTTAAGAGGTGACCCATTTCTACATTTACTCATAGAAACCGTATATGATTGTAAGATTTTTTTTTTGTTTTAGACTTTTAGTGATGTGAATTGAATGGTCAACAAAGACAAGGAAACGGCGTCTCAATATTTACTAATACTTATAAAATAATGATAGTATATAATGCACAATCTCTACTTTTTGGAAAACTAAAAAAAAAAATTTATGGATTTTTAGTGATTTTTTGAATGTTTTTTTAGACCAGCTAATTCGATTGATTCTCTAATATAAATCACCAATCTATCAATCCGACCCAATTATTTTGGGCAGCCGATCTGAGTCACTGATCCCTTACCTTAAACATTTGACTATCATAAACGGTTATAGATAAGTGAAGAGATTGAAAGTACTAACATCTTTTCGAGTACAAAAGCAACGAAAAGGCATAAGTAATTCTCTGATTTGCGCCTCCATCTGCTCCCGAAACGCGCTTGCAACTTCTTCGCTGACCTCAGATATGGAAACATGGTTGCCCACTGCAAACAAAATAGATTTTTTACTTACCCAAGAAAAAAGAAAAAAGAAAAAAAGCATTCCCAAATAGTTCAAATGAATGTGGTACATTTTCATGGATAAAAATTCTGAAAAAATATAGCCATTGGATTAGTACGCAAAAATTCTCCGGAGAAACCTTTGAAGGCCAAATGGAGTAAATGTATTTTGTGGGAAAATAATGGATCAAACCGGTGTTTTAGTTACTGATTAAAATTGTGACACGAATTGGAGGATCACTTGAAGGGTATGTTGGTCATTTAGAAAATAATTTCTTTGAAAAACATACGAACAAGCCATTGATTTAGAGAGAGAAGAAAGGAAGTGGTTTAGAGAGAGAGAGAGAGAGAAGAAGAAAGGCACTTGGTGTAGGCACTGTTTGGATCTTGTTCTTGACATGAATGAGAGTGATGGTTTGGCCCTTTGTGACCAAGTGATCGACTGCCCACTTCAGAGCATATTGGCTCCCTTTGTCCTTGTCAATTGCCACAGCCACATGCTCATGCTCATGCTCATGCTCATTCTCATGATGATGAGCACCTTCTTTCTTCTCTAAACCACCTCTGTGATTCCACATCTCGCTCTACAACAAATATATTATTTTTCTCTCCTATTGTTTTATCTCCTGCAAAACTTTCTCTCTCTAAATTTCTCATGCAAATATCCGAGAGAACCCCATTCCATTCTCTCACTTCTGTTAAATCATAGAGAAACTCTTGCTATGCTCCTCTCTCTTTCCTCATTGCTTAGGGAAGCAAGGGCATAAAACCCCCCCCTTCTCTCTCTCTCTTCAAATCCTTGGGGTAAAAAAGAAGGTGCTTTCTGCTCCTCCCTTTTCTTTTCAGAGAAAAAGTCCTCACCCTCCCCTCTTTCTCTCTATTGCTTAACTCTTTTTTGCTCTCCTCTTTTGTAACCTTTCTCTCTCATCTCACCAAAACATGTGGCTGTCACCCCTTCTCTCTCTCTATAACTAGTGGTCAGTCCTTGAGAATAGGGGTGGGGTCCCTAAGAATCAATTTTCTCTCTCAAACTATATGTGGTGAGCTCCTTATCAATTTCTCTCTCTATAATTAGGAGAGAGAGAGAGAACCCGGCCCATTCCGTACGCGCACTTCCCCTCCCTGTTTTGTACTTGGTCAATTGGGCTCGCGAATTTGGGATCCTAACGGTTGAATAAGGATCTTAACCGTTGAAAAGCTGATAGCAATCCTCGCATTTCTCTCGAGGACACTGCGATTCTTATCAATTATCAATGTGGAAACGATAAATATGAGAGAGAGTGTAACTGTGTTTTTTAGAGAGAGAAAATAGCATAACATTTCTTAAGTTAAGAGAGAAACATGATTGATTTTTAGCGAGAGTAGGATAACCTTTCTTAAGTTAATAGTAGGATAACATTTCGAAGTAATTGATATGGAGAAGAAATTTAATATAGGTTTCTCATTTTAGGGGAAGAGAGATAAAGATAAAGAGAGAGAACATTCGGGTAATTATTAGGGAAAGAGAGAATTTAGAGAAGAAAATTTAATAATATAAATGTTTGTTACAAGGAGGGCTTTCTACTTCTTTTAATTATTTTCATTTTTGCAGTAATTATTTGACATTGTTTTTTTAACAAAGGGCGGAATATAGAAAGCTTTCCGTTCTACTTTGAGGAAGCTTTCTATGTTTCCTCTACAACATAAAAGTTCTATCCTTCCCTTATCCAACCATCCATTTTTGAATGGAGGGTTAAGATTGTCCCAATCACAATGTTACGTCTTTACACTGTTTTATTTTTAATTGTTTTTCTATAAATTGTTTTGACACCAAATTTAGGATGTCCATTCTTTTATTAAACTCGCACTAACGAAAAATATAAAAATAAATATTTTCAATAAAATAAAATGACCAAAATACCTCTGAAAGTTTCAAGGGGTATTTTGATCATTATTTTTTATCAAAAAATTATTGTTAATATTTTTTATAGGTGCGCCCCAATGAGAAGATGGTATGTACCAAATTTCATATTCAAAAAAATTATATTAAAAAAAAAAACTAAAAATAAAATACTTTAAGATATCAGATCTAAGATCAAACAGTGAGTAGCTCTCTTGATAAAATATGGATGGCTGGATGATAGGGGGAGGATAGAACTTCTATGTTGTATGGAGAACATAGAGATCTTTCCCTTTACTTTACAGTGACATTATATGTACTCTCATTAGAGCATCTCTCATTCCCAATGGTAAAGACCGTGTACATATACATCCTATGGAGATTCAAGTGGATTAAGAGGCAAGATCGCTACCTTGTTTTTCATAATTTCATCTCCATGCATATTTATTGCAATGACAATTTTTCTTTTTCTTTTTTTTATGTTGAATTTTTTGTATTTTTTCTTGAAATTTAAATAGATTTTTTATTTTATTATTTTGAATGTTAATCGATGTATTTTTTTTTATAGTTAGTTTTTTTTTATGGTATCCAATAGGTTCTCGAAGAACTGTGCCGGTCTTTCATTCTTTTTGTAATTATTTGACATTACTTTTTAATAAACGCTCCTTTGACATATGAAATAATTGCTATTATTGCTAGATTGTTAGGGAACATTTATTTTCTTATTTTTATGTATGAAGCTTTAGCATATCTTTATTTCAATCTCCTAGGGTTTATTTGGTTCCTTGGATTTTCCAATCCTGCTGAATAGTGTTATCCTAACATTGGTATTTATTGAAATTAGCATTTCCTGAAATATAGTATACGTTGTTTGGATTGCATATGATAGAAACCGGGAAAATGCAAATTTAT
>NW_006499801.1:3913034-3928729 GCF_000471905.2 Amborella trichopoda
CTCTAAAATTTTAATAAACTTTCTCTTTCAAAAACTTAAAAATATTTTCTCTCTAAAATTTTTGAGATAGTTTTTCTCTCTAAAATTTTTAGATATTTTCTCTATATAAAAATTGATATAGTTTCTCTCTCTAAAATTTTGAGATACTTCTCTCTCTAAAATATTAAATTTGAGATAGTTTCTCTTTATAAAAAAATTTGAGATAGTTTCTCTCTCTAAAAGATTTCAGATAGTTTCTCTCTCTAAAATATGATATACTTTCTCTCTCTAAAATACCATGCACTTTTTCTCTCTAAAATTTTAAGGTACTTTGTCTATCTAAAATTTGAGATCATTTATTTAAGATTTGAGATCATTTATTTGTTAAAATTTAGTTTTTCTCTGTAAAAAAATTTAGGTACTTTCTCACTCTAAAATTTGATATAGTTGCACTCTAAAATTTTGAGATGCTTTCTCTATCTAAAACTTAAATTTTGAATTAGTTTATCTCTCTAAAAATTTTAATTGGTTTCTTCCTCTAAAATTTTAATGTACTTTCTCTATCTAAAATTTAAAATTTGAGATAGTTTCTCTAACTAAAACTTTTGAAATACTTTCTCTCGTGAAAAAAACTTTGGTACTTTCTCTATCTAAATTTGATATAGTTTCTCTATCTAAAATTTTAAGATATTTTCTCTCTCTAAAACATAAAATTTAAGATAGTTTCTTTCTCTCTAAAAATTTTCAGGTAGTTTCTCTATCTAAAATTTGATATAGTTTCTAGTCTCTAAAATTTTAATATACTCTCTCTCTAAAACTTAAAATTTGAGATAGTTTTTCTTTAAAAGTTTTATGATATTTCTCTCTACAAACTTTTAAGTGGTTCCTCTCTAAAATTTAATGCAGTCTCTCTCTAAAATTTTAAGATACTTTCTCTCTATAAAACTTAAGATTTGAGATAGTTTCTCTCTCTCTAAAAAAAACTAATGTATTTTCTCTCTCTGAAAAAACTAATGTACTTTCTCTCTCTGAAACAACTAATGTACTTTCTCTCTCTGAAACAACTAATGTTCTAAATTTTTTTAAGCTTTTTCCCTCTAAAATTTGGTATAGTTTTCTTTTCTAAAATTGTAATATGTTTTCTCTCTCTAAAATTCGATATAGTTTCCTTCTCTAAAATTTGAATATGTTTTCGTTCTTCAACAGCAAAATTAGTTGTTTTTATGAAATGTAAACTCCACCAATTTGGATGGAATTGAGATTTCTGAAATTTAGGCTTAAATGAGCATTCAGGAATCCCACATAAATCTCAATTCCAATAGAGATGTCAATTCTAAGTGAACCAAACTTGTTTGGCCGGCCTTTTTTAGGAAAAGGGACTGTTGGATATCTGAATCCAATGAGTCAAATGGGCCCCTATAGAATTGATATTTTAAAATATTGAATTTTAAAACCAAATTCACTATCTTTTATATTTTTAAATAAAAATTTTTATTGCTTTTGAATTTCATTTATTACTAAATTTTCTTTTTTTAAAAGGAATGTATAAATATATAACTAAAGTAAAATTTAACAAAAAATTTTATTATCATCATCATTTTAACCTTTTTCCAATTAATTGAGGTCTGCTACGGTGAATACCAGTTATTCATTTAACTCTATTAAAGGTCATATCCTTAGTGAGGCCATATATCCCCGTATCTTTCAGACTACTTCCAACCACGTCGTTTTGGGCCTACCCCTGATCATTTTCAGTCTTTTCACTTGAATTAATTCACATCTCCTAACATACGTTGTACTTGGTCGGTGCCACACATGGCCAACCCACCTAAATCTACTCTATCACATTTTATCGTTTATTGGTGCCACTCCAAAATTCTCTCGAGTAGTTTGATCGTGAATTCTATCCCTTCTCGTCTTGGCACTCATCTATCTCAACATCCTCATCTTTGCTACACTCATTCTGTGGGTTATATTGATTTTTGCCCACTGCCCCATAGAACAAAACTGATATCACCGCTATCCTATTTATCTTTTTTTGTTAAAAAAGAACTCATTCTTTAAAACTTTATTGTTTGTAGGAAAAACTACAAGCAATATATTTCCCAAAAAAAACGATATCAAACAATTAATAAATCTCAAAATAATAGGCAGAGTTAGAAGAAGAGCAACTCAATGAAAGTATTTTTCTGTTCTTTAAACCTAGAGCATCCTTATAAAGAGTAAGCGAGAGATTCAATGCTGATAAAGATTTAGGCAACAAAGAATTCATTGAGAGTTTCGAATTTGCTTAAGCATTTTGTTACATAGCATTTTGGATGTTGTTATTGGATTTATTAAAAGTTTAGACAGTAAATTATCAAGTATTGCTGTAATGGAAAAAGTTAACGCCATAAAATTATTGTTTAATGGCTTTAATACATCTATGTTGTAATTGCAAATCATAATCTTATATGATGTCATATTTATATATCTAATTTTTTCACTTCCGTTTTTTTAGCCAAATTCGAAATATTCATAATTGTAAGAATTTTCGTCACTGTGTTGTTGCAGAAAATTCTTACTGCCTCACAATACACGAGGTGAAAGTCAAGTCGATTAAAAAATTTCTTAATCCATAGAGCCTTCTCAATCATCAAACAGTAAACCACGTATTCTGCCTTCATGGTGGACAATTTTGTTACATTCTGTTTCTTTGATTTCTAAGAAACTGCACCCCCTCCAAGCATGAATACATATCCAGATGTAGACTTCGCATCATCTGGATCTATCAGATAGCTTGCACCTGTATATTTGAATATCCAAGCAACTAAAAAAACGTGAGACTGTAGCAGCTCCCCACTCAATTATTGCACATACAACATATACATTCTCAAATTTCTTATGCATATATCATGAGGTAGCATATCAAGTCTCATGCAATATGTAATTTAATACCCGTTGGTTTTACAATATGCAAAAACCTTCATGACCCACAAAGGTTCAACCACACTAGACATCTTGATAATAAATTCATACAAACTAAGTTATCTAATGAACACAATATGTGTCAGGGAAGCCCATAATGATGGTATTCTTACAACATTCCTTATAGTTCAAAGTTTTAGGTAATCGAGGATTCTAAATAACTAGAAACATGGGTCAATGCATATAGGTATTTAAAAAAAAACAGTGCATGATAGTTTTTCTCCCACTTTTATAAATACGTTCAAGACATAATGTTTTTCTTTTTAATAAAAAAAAAATTTGGCTTGGTATATATATGTACATTAGTATGACAGTTTAAAATGATTTTCATAAAAACTTAATAGACCTTACAAGACTATGTGGTTTTCTCAAAACCATATTCATAAACTTAGGCTTTTCTCAAATCATCCAATTTAATTATAAAATACATGCTTAGCTTTCATAAATTATTTTACCGCATTCATCTTTAATTTCATACCAAGTCAAGTTCATGGCCATAAAAACAAATCATATATACCATCTTATAATTTTATCCAAAATAAACCACGACTAAATAATGTCTATTAAAACCTTGACAAAATACTTCATTTTTTACAATTATGGAGAATTTATCAAGAGATCATCATTACATACAACACATCATATTATAGATATTATTAAGAGGATCGTCACCTAGACCAAGTTCCATCAGAACACTCCATTTGTGCTTACATATTTGAATCATACACACCCATCTCTCGTGTTTCATCCTTAGGGCTCAAAGCCCTTGATCAAATCACATCTTCATGTGTATCGCTACCTTAAGTAGTTCATACTCAAGCACAATGAGGCATAAAAACATAAGATATTCAAAACCGACACTTTCAAATATG
The DNA here is from genome assembly GCF_000471905.2 of Amborella trichopoda. Next base: position 3,916,853 of record NW_006499801.1, read on the forward strand.
TTAGCACTTATCACTTAATGTCCATACACTCCATACATATTTATAAAACAATTAGCCAAAATATAACCAAAGCACACTAAACAAAGTTATTGAATCATCTTTCCCTATATGACCTTACCATATAAAATGGGATAAATATCATACCTCAAAACCATATAGTATGGTACCTGGGCTTTCTTGATTCATCTCTTTTACTTGTTTGACAAGCTTTTGTGATCTTGGAAGTACACGCAATTGATGGAAAATATATTGGTCATTGGTTTCACATGTCACGAAGTGTCCATCTCTTCGGCACTTGGATTCTCTTGTCTTACACCATGAAGAAAATATCTTCTTCATCTCATTATTTCAAATATCACAAGATTCTCCCACTGATCTTTAACATTTCTATGCTACCACCAATTCTTTCTATATATCCCTTCATTTCGAAGAAACTAATATGCTTTTATATGTATTGTGTTTCTTTTTCTTTGTGTTATTTCTAGGCCGAATACTCTTCACATAGAGTCTCTTATCTTGATAACTCTGCATTACATATCTATGAAGTTGTACTATAATAAACCATACTCATGGCACACTACAAAGCCTTTTAAAATGAGTCTTAAAGGTCTCCATAACTGGGAATTCAAGGATGTGCCTTAACATGCCACATCTTTTAATTTACTGCAGCATAGAACATGAGCATCCTATGATAAATATATGATATCTGTCAACTCATAAAAAGTTTATCTTCGAATCCTTTTGAGTATTGAAATAGACTAAAAAATAGAAAATAATGCTCAGTTCCATTCCTAAATCATATCTTATAGTGAGTCTTCGTTTCAGTGACATTTAGGTCACAATGCAATTTTCCCAGCAGAAAATCAGATTGAGCACCTTTCAATAAAAAATTGTTTCTTTCAATTCTCAAAGAATTTCTTCTTGAAATCTTTAGTGTTGAAAACTAGACTCAAAGTAAAATCACAACATCATAGTTTGAATCCCAAATAATATTTTTCTTTAGAGAAAAAAAAAAAAGATATTCATGTCACAAAATAAATTATACTGCAGAATTCTAGGATGAACACTATCTAGTAAAATTATCTTTTCTCTCTACCATCATGGAGTTTCTCTTTCAAACCAATTTTGTTTGAAATTAGACACATAATAGTAATACATATATTTTCATAAGCCTCATACCACTCTGTTAAGTAGGCTTGATAAATATAGTTATTCATGTTTTCAATGAATAACATACCAAATTATAGAAAATTCAAGATGACCTCTCTTCAATCCCAAATTTTTCTTCCTCCCTTCCTATAGATATTTCTCTTTTAAATAAATTTTATTAGAAAATAGACTCAGAATGAAAGTCTAAAAATTTAGTGTGAACCATAAAACATTTTGTTAAGTATAGAAATAAAATCATGACTTCCAAGTCATAGAAATAGTTTTTGTTGCAGAAAATAGCACTTGCGCACCCTTCAATAAATTAATCATATCTTTCAAATCACATGTAATTTCTTGATGAAACTTTTTTTGCTTAAAAGTAGACTCAATTTTGTGAGTAATAGTAAAATTTCAGTAATAAATAAAATCATATGATTGGTGGGAAAAATCACAGAACTCAATGGAGAATTTCTGGATTTTGTAGGGTCAGAACTGACACCCTTCATTGATGATTCCATAACTCTCAATTCCCTTAGGATCTCCCAATGAAATTTTTCAGGTAGATCCTACTCTTCAAGACAAAAAATATCACTCAAGTATATAATGAAAAATACCTATTTATATTTTTCATATCACTACTTCAAAATAGCCCAGAATATTCATTATGCAGAGTGTCTTTTCGGTGTTGAAATATTTCAATAATTCTTAATCGTGGGTATATTTCTTTTTTACCACAAAAGTCATTAACTTTCTTATATCTCATTCCCAAGTTTCATCTAAATTCAATAAAGAGAAAAGATAACTAATGGCATCAAGTATCAATAGCTTTGATACCAATGAAATAAAGACCTATGTGATCTTTCATCGGGGAATAAATTTTTTTTTTTTTCTTCACCCCTTTCTTTTGGCAATTAATCACTTACATGTGGTCTTTATTATAATAAGATAAATTTCAAAATAAAATCAACATAACAATAAAACCAAGATCTTAACAATTTGATGTCATTGAAACAACTATGCACTATACTTGAGAATAAAAGATAAGATTGCAAGAAACAAAAAGAAGAGCGCCGGAGATTATCTTAACCGGGCTTATTACACCCCACACCCAGTCACCACCATACGATAGTGCGGGATCAATGGTCTAGCTTCAATCTTGAACTGGAAAAAATAAATTTCGGCCAAGCCACACTAGTGGAACATAAATCCCTTTGATCATAAACTCAAACCCTAGGTGAATTCTCTTTAACAACCTAGTTTAAGAGATATGAATTCTCTTTTTGCTAAACCCTAAAACCCTTAACCATAAATCCATATTTGAGAGATAGGAGAGAGAAGAACTCCATAACTTAAACCTTTAGGTTCTTTCACAATATGGGAGAGAGAGATCAAACATGAAAGAGAGAAAATTTCTTAAGAGAGAGAAATAGAAAGATAAGGTGTATAGATTTTGGGTAGAGACAATACCTTTTTATAGGCTTTCAATAAGATTAGAGTTTCTTAGAGTTTTCTTTGGCTTACCTCTTCTTGTAGGATTGAACATAGACTGTCGATCAAGGGTGACATGTGGGGTGAGAGATTTGAGCCATCTATTCCATAGATGGGCCATCAACATTATGGAAAGTGCATGTACCATTATTCCACTTTCTTAAACTATTTTCTCATCAATAGAAATTAAATAAATTAAATCTAATCAAAATATTGTGCATACCATAAAATAACACAAATCTACTCAATCTTTTCACAAAATCTTTTAAAGATATATCAAGTCAATATTTAATCAATATCTTCCAATCATATGGTCTCATGTCATATTACCAAAAAATAGGAAAGAGAATAAGGGTGGGGCGTGCCACCCAAGGGAGGGACTCATAGACCCCACTTTCTAAAAATATGGCGGGCACATGTGCACAATGGGCTCCCATGATATTTTTATATATATTTAAAATTAATAAAAAGGATTTTAGAATATTATTTGAATATTTAAACAATTGTAAAGTCAATATCTTTAATTTTATAAATCCAAAAATTATAAATAAAATATCCAGGGATTCATAAAAATTCAAATAATAATCTTAAAGTAGTTTTCATCATAAAACAAATACAATTAAATTAATTTGATGGGAAAATGATCCATATGGTTTAGGAATCAACAATCATGTGGTACTCCACCTTCAACTGTAGACTACAGACCACACTTGCTTTATTAGACCGACCCAGTGTTTCCCATGACCCACAGTCCAAGCAGGGGCTCATTTGCGAGTCACCAAAGTCCGGCCGATGAGCCAAGGGATCGCAATCCCAGTTTGTAGATTTCAGGTCCTCCCCTAGAGACGAGTCAATGTTACCTAGACCTGATGCGACCATAGCTCCTTTGGTATATAGAGGTATCTATCGCACATGTTTACATTTCACCCTAAAAGGTGGATTTCTGGCTTTTCCGAACGATCTATCAATATGTATGCCGTGTGATGGTACATGGATGAGGTTTTGACCCTGTATCTGTAGGCCACCATCACACACAAGGGTCACACAGTCCCTCGGCTCACTCATCCAGGCATGCTCTCCGACCTCATCAATGGCTAACCCATAAATCATCATCGGTTTGTTCTTCATGCCCAGGTAATATGGGTTTTCCCAACCGACTGGCCTAAATCGTTAAGTACATATTGGTATCAGCAAACTATCATTTGCTTAGTATGGTCCACGAAGGACCACACTCCCACTGAGTTCATGTTCCACTATATTATTTCATTTTACAAGCACTCATAAGGCCTTTAAAGGCCATATAAACCCAGCAATCTCTTCCCTATGCTTATAGTAAATTTCAGCATCAACGGTCTATTTGAGTTCCATTAGGGCCAACTGATCCCAAACAATTTATATCTGGGAATGAAAATCGGAGATAGATTGAAAATCGGAAGAAGCCATTGGATTGTCTAAAAAACAAAGTTTTCTCAAAGAACAAGAGTCCTGAATATTACCTTTATCTCAGTTGGAGCTCCTTTAGAGCAACGATGCTGTCACATAGCAATGATAGATGGCTGTCGGTTGAGCTCCCAGAGGGCTAGGCTCATAGAAGGATGGCTTCACATAAGACGCCCTAACAAGAGAGGGCCTCAATCCATCGAAAGAAGGAAGACTCGACTCCAGTTACACAATCAACTGCTGATGCACGATCAATGAAAGAACCATTCACGATCAACTGTTGATCTTGGGACTGATAACAAGATAGCGAACAACTGCTCAACGAGATCCCTGCAGATGAGATGCCAACGACATAGTATATCTCAAGATGATTGACAACTTTCTCTCTGTAGATCTGGTTTTTTTCGAGGAGCAGTCCGTTTCAAGAGCACAACACCTTCTTTTACTATCCCTTCTGGTTGCGGCCGCGGAAAAAATGGGAGGTTCCAATAGAGGCTACCAATTCAGTTAACCATTCGAAGCCTCTTTTGGACAGTCAACAACATTGATATAGCAAAGGGCCACTGTAGTCTTATCTAGCAGCTTTTTAAAACCAAAAGAATAAAAACCATCGACTTTCAGCTGCTTGCTAAAGTCAAAAGAATTAGAACAAAAGACCAAGAGAGTGTATGCGTTGGAGAGAGCAAGATAGGTAGGAGAAGGTAAGCGGGAGAAGAGACACAAACAAACAAGTTCGTGCTGTTTATTTCCAATAAATCGAGGCACGAAAGGAGTCGAAAGCGCAGCTCCAACAGTAAATGGCTAATAGGCAGAGTCAAAACACTACTGGTGAATAAGGCTTGCATCAGGGATTCAGGACTCGACAATAGGGCTTGAAAAACCTATTGCAAAGTCTCAAAATTTCTATAGACAACTCTCTCTATATTGTTGTGTTGAACAGTATACATGAGCAATATAAATAAAACAATCATTTCATACGGGTTGGACAGCATTTCTACAATATGCCGTCCATAGTTATAGATCCATCTTTAAGATGGACGCAAATAGGTGGTCCGTCTAAAAACAATTGAACTAATGGTTCAAATGTTTTTTTAATATAATTATTATTTATAACTTTCAAAAATTATTTACTTTTTCGTATTCATTATCTCAATATTAAATATTATATATTCTCTAAAAATTATGGTCAAATTATATTTGAATAATATTTATTGCCAACCCACATTTTTCCAATCCCGCATTTCTACAGTATGCGGATTGGCTGCATGCTAACAACATCCATATAAATATACAGCCAGTTATAAAAAGGTAACAATAACACCTATCAAGATATAACCTATTAAGATATACAAAAGATATATAACCTATTAAGATATACAAAAGATATAACCTATTAAGATATACAAAAGATATAACCTATTAAGATATACAAAAGATATATAACCTATTAAGATATACAAAAGATATAACCTATTAAGATATACAAAAGATATACACAAGAAATAGCATGCCTATACGATAACATCCGCCGTCCATCTCGCTCTCTCTAGGTTTCTATATCTCTCTATGTACGGCCATGTCTCACTCCCGATCTCTCTCTAGGTTTCTCTCTCTCCATCCCTCTTGTTCTCCCCTCTCTTTCTAGGTTTCTCTTCCCTCTCTCTATAAATATCCAATCTAATACCTAATCTGCTCTCTCTATCTCCCTCTGGACCCAATCTTTCTCTCTCTTTGCCAATCCAATCTCTCACTACACATGAATGGAAACTAAGATATAATTAAACTTTATTCCGTTCTCGAGAGGCATTTGGAGTTGGGAGAAAGTTTATGTAAGGGGTGTGGTTTCTATTACGTTGCAACCTTGAATAATCCAATCAAGACGCACCTCCAAATTTTATCATAACATGTAATTTTAGTGTAAAAACTTCTTACGATTATTTGAAAATCTATTTTTATGTCTAATTATAAAATTTTAAACTCAAAAAACAATTAAAATCAGGTAGATCTATAAATATAAAAAAAATCTTGAAAATGGATGGTTTAGATAATGTGTTGCAAGATGTACTATTTTTAGGACTCAAAATCTTCTTTTTTTCATATTCATACATCTCAATATCGAGATGATCAATTAGAAGGTTTTTCAACATTAAAACAACCTTTTTGGATGGATTTTTGAGGTGCATCTTTAATTCTACATTTTAAGGTTGCAATCTTATATAAACTTTTTCCTTAGTTGACACTAATTTGACAGGTGGATTGGGATACCAATGTTTCTGGTGGGCTATAGCTATTTCATTTTTTAAAATTGTTCCATATGTTGGGGGGGCGCATTTCTATATTTGCCTTTTCCCTGGTGGTCCACCTAAAACAATTAAAATAACAATCCAAAGGCTTTCTTCATAAAATTATTAATTTTATTTTTTAAAATTTATTCACTTATTAATATTTATAATCTCCATATTAGGGATTATATGTCCTTAAAAACTAAGTCAAAAAATTTATATCAAAAATAAAGTTTTAAGAGTGGGCTTATTCAAGAAAACCTCTTATCCTCTTTTTGGATCTAGGATCTCAAAAGCAATCAAAATTGAGCAAAATGAGTGAGGAGGATAAAGCTAATTAAATACTTTTATTTTTTTGGAAAATTGTTTCATGTGGGCTGGACCACATTTTTACATTATGCGGTCCCAAGGTATAAAGCATCCATCTTAAAGATGGATGCAAATAGGTAGTCCATCTAAAAACTGTGAAAGGAAATTTTACATTGCCTATCACATTAATATAGAAGACGTATATGGTAATCTGCATATTTGGGAAGATGTATATTGTAATCGGTATATATGAGAAGGGTAAGTACAATATTTTGTATTATATGGTAAGTCCGGATAGAGTATAGATGTTTGTGATTTATTTCTATTTTTGTCATTGGTATTTGTCTATTTAAGACAAGCCAGTATATTCATAATCTTCAATGGATGGTGAGTCTCTTCAGAGAAACCTGAGACTCGTCGTATGGTCTCAGAGCAAGGTTCATATTCACCATGTCAATTCCTCATCCATGAAGCATTGTCGTCGATTTGATCTATTTGATTGGAGAGCAGAGCATGACAACCACCGTTTCTACTAGTCACGCTATGCACAAGAAGATCATGCTCGTTTTCGCAATTCGTGTGCAAACTCCAGCTGCTCTCTCTCATATCATCTTTGAGTTTGAGGGGTAGTGTGAAGGGAAAGTATATAATACCTATCTGGTTCATATATAAGGCATATATAGTAATATGTATATTTGGGAAGGTGTATATTGTAATCGATATATATGGGAAGGGTAGGTATAATATCTTGTATTTTATGATAAGTTTGGGTAGAGTATAGATGTTTGTGATTTATTTTTATTTGTATCATATGTATTTTTTTTATTAATACAAGCTTGTATATTCATAATCTTTAATGGATAATGAGTCACTTCAGAAAAACCTGAGACTCTTCACATAGATCTAAAGCAGAAATACATTCAGAGTGACTCAGTTTATATCATAGATCCTAAATCCGTGAAATAAATAATGTCTATGAATACACCAAAAAGGTTTTCCTTAAGGGCCCGTTTGTATAAGGTGTATATGGTAATCTGTATATTTGGGAAGGTGCATATTGTAATCGGTATATATGGGAAGGGTATATTGTATTTTATGGTAAATCAGGGTAAAGTATAGATGTTTGTGATTTATTTCTACTTTTGTCATTTGTATTTATCTATTTAAGACAAGTTTGTATATTCATAATCTTCATTAGATACTGAGTCTCTTCAGAGAAACCTAAGACTCTTCACAAAAACAATTAAAACTAACGGTCCAAATATTTTATTAATAGAATCATTATTTAAATTTATTTATTTTTTGCATATTCATGATCTTCATATTACATATTACATATCTTTAAAAATATGGTGCGGTTTGTATAGAGTCGAGGTTCTAAACAATCAAAGTAAATCGTACCTTCAAATAGTATCGAAAAATGTGGTTTCAATACTGAAAATATTTGTGATAGCCTTAACATATATTTTCATCTTTAATTATAAAATTTGAAACTTTAAAAACAGTGTAGATTGAGCAGATCTAATGGAAATCTTGAAAATTGACGATCCAAAAATGCATTACAATATGCACTATTTCCAAAATTTGAAATCCATTTCTTGCTCATGTCCATGCATCTTGATGTCCAATTTGAGGATATTTGGGCATCAAAACAACCTCTGCTAGTGAAATTTTTTAGGTGAGCCTCCACTCTATATAAATTTTTTCCTTAAACATAAAGTTAAAAAATCCATCTCAAAAATAGATTTTTAAGAGGTGACTCGTTTCTACATCGACTAGTAGAAATTGTGACCTTTCAATCAATATTGTCAGATTCGCTTCGGAGTCTTCTGCGATTTGTTGAGAAAAATAAAGTAATTCGGTGCTTCGACAGATTCGGGAGAAGATTTCGGATTTTTTTAAAAAATTTAACATAAATATATTTGATATTTATATATAAAATACATAAAAAAAATTTAAAACAAATTTTTTTAAAAAAATTATATAAATATTTCTTTTCTACCGAAAGAGCCCGAAACTTCGACCAAAACATACCCAAAGTAGACCGAAACAAATGGAAGTAGCGCGATGCGGCTCATTGAAACAACAACACCACGCCTCTCTTCGCTTCAATTTAGGTTTAAAATCCGAATGCTACGGCCGAATGAGAGCGAATTTGATAACATTCCTTTAAAAAAAAAACCAAATCTTTTGTATGATGGACGATCAGTAAAACCACAACAGACATCGTTGCCCAAACCGCGCCGTCCGTATCAAAAAAAATAAAAGCCAAGAAAAGTAGATGGGTCCTATGCTGACAGTCGGCCGGCTCATCAATGCATGAAACGTGTCACAGTTGTTGTCCATACGCACTAATATTAGCGACGACTAATGAATGCAGTGATAATAACGACTGAGTTTTTTTTTTATATTTAAATGTTCAAGAAACAACTGTAGTAAATATGTTATGCTATAAGGTTTTAATACGGTATAAAGTATAAACTATTTTTTAAATATCGGCTGTCGAATTTTCAAATATGGTCTCAAATAAATGATAGTTAAAAGACTTTTAATATTAGATGTATTCTAATAAATGATCATAAAATTAAAAGCCAGAAGATTATATGTTCCTGTGGGAACTTATTGTGTGCTCACTTTTTAGGATTCCGAGTATTGGAATCAACTAGCAAACCAATCTCACAAAAAAACTGGATACCATCGCATACATACTGTAAAAAAATAATAATTAGAAAAGGTCGTTTTGATACCCAAAAATATTTAAATCGATCATCTCGACCTTAAAATGCATGGACATGAAAAAAATAATAATTAAAAAAGATCGTTACGATACCCAAAAATCTTCAAATCGATCATCTCAATTTCAAAATGTATAGACATGAAAAACAATGTGGAGTTCAAGTCCCGAAACCAGTGCATTATATAAATTTTTATTTTACTTTTAATTTTATTTTATTTGTTTATTAATATTTTTTTGGATCAGATCGCTCTGCGCCAAATATAAATCACCGATCCAACAATCCACCCTATTAATTTGAATTTTTAAAACACTTCTTAAAATTATTCCTTCGGCCAAGCGGCTCGAAGAAAAAATATCCCAACCCGAAAACAAGAATAATTAACTGCAATGACCTTTCAGTTACATTATCCTTGACTAATTAACTTTAAAAAATGGGTGGCCCCCCTCATATTTCTCATAACCAGCTCATATTTAGCCCTACGCTTGTAAGACTACGTCAAAATCCACCACCCTTTTGTCTATTCCTCTCAAGCACCACCTCCGCCCGTCCTTGGGCCTAACGGAACCTTGGCCTCACCCCATTGTCTGCAAAACCTCTTTGCCCTCCATTTTAACACTTTCTATCTCTAAACCCACCTCTCAATGCTCACATATCATGCTGAAATCCCGTCCTCTCTCTCTCTCTAGCTTCACATAACCTACATTATTAGTGTGTTATAGTCTATAGCTCTATCTCTCGGTGAGGGGCCAAGAAGCCATGGCTCCTTGGCCGCCACCACGAGCGGCATCGAGCGTCGCGGCCCTCCTCATCTTTCTCTCTCTACTTTTGTTTTCCGGTGCATTTGCGTCGCCAGAAACAGACGCACTCTTGAAGCTCAAGGCTTCACTAGGCAATCCTAGCAGTTTAGCCAACTGGGAACCCGCAAAAGCTCCCCCTTGCACTAATGGAACCGCCAATTGGTACGGGATTCTGTGCCAGACAGACACGGTTGATGGAATCCGGCTGGAAGGCCTGGGACTCATGGGGAACATCGATGTCGAAGCACTTTTGAGCGTGCCGAATCTCCGATCAATAAGTTTTATGAACAATAGTTTTTCAGGGGAATTTCCTGAGCTTGGTAGACTAGGGGCCCTTAAGGCTATTTTTCTGGCTGGAAATAAATTTTCTGGTGAAATCGCCCCCAATACATTTTCCGGGATGGGGTCTTTAAAGAAACTGGTATTGTCGGATAATGAATTGTCCGGTCAGATTCCAAAGTCTCTCACATCGGTCCCGAAGCTATTGGAGCTGATGCTGAACGGAAACCAATTTACCGGAGAGATACCCGATTTTCAGCAAACGAGCCTCGAGAAGTTCGATGTGTCAAACAACGACTTGGTGGGTCAGATCCCGGCGCGCCTCAAGTCATTTGGTCCCAGCTCATTTACAGGTGAGTTAAAAGTAGGTTAATCCTAAAGCACCCATTAAGAATTAAGATCATCCTAATTGTTTTTATTGTTCCCTCCTCCACCTCATCATCGTTATCATCATCATCATCATTATTATTATTATTATTATTATTTTTCATCCGAAAATTAAGGGATCCTTGTTTTTAAGTATTTAACCGAGCTTTTTTAAAAAAAAATTTGATGTAATTTTTTTATGAATGCGTTTTAGATTGCTGTTAAGAATTGTTAGAATCCCCAAAGTTTCCATTTCCCCGGCATAATTTTCAGGAAATGAAGGCCTATGCGGCTTACCCTTAAAAACACTATGCAACGGCTCCACCCCAAGCTCAAGCCCCAGAAAGCCCTCTACTACAAAGATCATAGTTATAGTCATAGCCATCATCGTCGCGCTCGCCGTCATTGCCATTGCATTTTTCTATCTGCGCCGCCGAAGCAAGTCGGTCGCTAGCCATCGCAACCCATCGACGGCTCCGAACAAAGTTGCATCTTTCGCCGAAGATCGAGCAGAGCTAGGCTCACACAAGAAGAAGCCTGCAAGAGAGTTGGAGCAAAGCAAGCTGGTGTTTGTTAGCGATGATATAAGGACATTTGAGCTGCAAGATTTGTTGAAGGCCTCAGCTGAGGTGTTGGGGAGTGGGAGTTTGGGTTCTTCTTATAAGGCAGTGCTGCATGGTGGTCCCGCGCTGGTGGTGAAGAGGTTTAGAGAGATGAATAATGCTGGAAAAGAGGAGTTTGATGAGCACATGAAGAGGATGGGGACGTTGAGGCACCCTAATTTGCTGCCTGTTTTGGCTTATTACTACAGGAAGGAGGAGAAGCTTTTGGTCACTGAGTTGTGTCCTAATGGGAGCTTGGCCTACCTTCTCCATGGTGGCTCATACACCCCTCTCTCTCTCTCTCTCTCTCTCTCTCTCTCTCTCTCTCTCTCTACCTACCTACCTACCTACCTACCTACCTACCTACCTACCTACCTACCTACCTACCTACCTACCTACCTACCTACCTACCTACCTACCTACCCTA
>NW_006499801.1:3934639-3954103 GCF_000471905.2 Amborella trichopoda
CATTTCGATCATGGATTACAAAAAATTCGATCATGGATTACAAAAAATTCTATCATGGGTTACAAAAAAAAAAAGAACAAAAAATTCGATCATGGATTACAAAAAAATCGATCAAGTATTACACAACATTCGATCACGGATTACAAACAAAAAAAAAAAAAATTCCGTTCTTCACAGAGCCATTTTACATAAGCGATTTTAACTCAAAAATCCACCTCTAAGTGAATAAATTACATTTAATTGAGTATATTTTCTGATAAACAACAATATAAGGAATCAAAACCCTAAATTTTTAACACATTATTTCTAATATATCATCAAAACAAAATCAAAAGGCGGAAAAAACAAAAAAAAAAACAGCGGAATTTTGGTTCCGCAGACATCTCAGTTTTCATCTCAAATTTCATGCTGTAATTGACCAGATTACGTAAAATTGAAAATTTTAAATCATACTAGACACCATAAAGATTAAAAACCCTAATTATTGAACTCATTATGTTCAAAATATGCCGTGAAATAAATCAAATGGCGGAAAAAAAAAAAAAAACCCAAACTTCTTACCTGATTTTGTGAACCGAAGCCTTCAATCTCCAAAAAACTCTGTTTTTCTCAACGATTATCACAAATTAGTAACAAAAGGTTTCGATTCACAGCTTTACGATCAAAATGCCTACAAATTTTGAAAGATTCATGCTCTATTTGGCATGAAACTTTCAGAAAAGGCGGAAACCCTAAAAAAGCAAGTTTCGTGATCCAAAAACACCAAATTTTTCAACCACTTAATCCTTGAAAAAGCTGAATAAAGCTGTTTACAGCTTGCAAATTAGATCACATGGAAAAAAAAACAAGAAAAATGATCAAAAAATGACAAATTTCAAAGAATCCCTTGAAGAACATTGTGCAACCCGTGTTCTTCACGGACTCGTCGATTCTGCACAGTGACTCGACGAGTCACTGTGCAGTCTGGTTCTCTCTAGAACAGGACGATTTCTGATTTTTTAGACGATACGATCCACTTTTTACGATTTTCGAGTCGAATCGTGCGAGTCCGGTTCGACTCGGCGATTTTTAAAACACTGGGTTGTTCTGATGCCCCAAATTCCTCCAAATTGATCAAGTTGGGACATTAATCTTGACCATTGAATGTGAAATTGGGTGGCTGTAATTATTTTATTTACCAAGCTCAAACTTCAAAATAAAAATTTTTGAACTTTATGACACATCCATGTTGTTAAAGTTCACATCAGATAGTTATAAGTAATTGTGACCACCTTGTATCAAAGGTAAATGATCTTATTGTATACAATCTCTTAAAATATTGCAACATTTGTTTTAAAATATTGCAATAATTTCATTGTTAGCCTGATATTATCATAGTTATTACCGACAACAAATTTTATTTCTTTCAATTATTGTCAAGCTTCACCTCAAACCGATACACCCTAAGACCAAAAATAATATATTAGTCAAAAAAATGGTGAAGTTTTACTAGAAGTGATATTATTCAAGACAACAAAGACATGCAGCAATGCGCAAAGAATAGAAGAAAGTGTCCAATAAAAAACTCTTCTCTTTTTTTTTTCTTTCTATTTATTTTTTTGACGCGACATAATGTTGGGGAGTTGATGTAAAAATCACATCCTAATGACTTATGACTTTTCCCTCAAAACCAAAAGTATTTTTGCTCCAAATGAAAGAATGTTTTTATGGAGACTTTGTAACACATTTAGAGACAGAAACGTAGGGGGTAAGAGACGGAACTCTTTTATAAAGAGGAAAAAGAAAAGTGTAGAGAAAGTTGGAGGCAGAGATTGTGTTTCTTCTGTAAACCCCAGCACCATTGTGGCTTTTGTTTGGGCCAGATTTGATCAAAATTTTCTTATGGCAACGGTGTTAGTAGATGAAGATAAAACAATGATTCGGTTGATTGTGAGATTATGGTAGAAAACTTCTATTGAGCTTTTTTTCTCATGTATGGGGTAATCTCTTCAAAACCCCAAGTTTGTGAATGCATCCTTCCTTCGATAGGGAATACATCATTTCCCTTTTGCCCGTGGACGTAACCCATCTTGGGTGAACTACATAAATGTGTGTGTCCCTCTCTACTTTTAGTTGTGTTGCTCTATGATTATTTCCCATATTAGTTACTTTTTATTTTTATATTTTTCCCAAATATATTACACACAATATTGTTCTTGAGTATTTATTTGAGCGTTAGATTCATTGTTGTGGGGTGCTCACCACATCAGGTAGAGATTTTGGTTTTCCCGATTTGCAACAAGGGGTAATCGAGATAGCCTTGGTTACCAACAAGTGGTATTAAAGCTCAAAGTGGCATAGTATTTTTTGAGAAAATGACAACTCACAAGTTTGAGGTGGAGAAGTTTAATGGAAAAGATAATTTTAAAATTTGGAAATTAAAAATGCAATATGTATTAGCACATCAAGGGTAATACATGGCACTATTTGAAAAAAAAACTAAACCGGTAAATATAACCAAAGATAATTGGGATGAACTTGATATGAAGGCATATGCCACTATTTGCCTATGTTTAGCAAATGAAATATTGTTTAATATTGTTGGGAAAAGTGTGAGAAAATTGGAAATTTTGTATCAAATAAAATATCTCACAAACCAAATTTTCTTAAAAAAAAATTTGTATTACTTGATAATGAAAGAGGGTACAAAAGTGTCGAAACACTTGAATGTGTTTAATAATATCATTTGTCAACTTGAAAGTATTGGTGTGAGAATAGAAGATGAAGATAAGACGGTTACCACACATGACGTCGGGCTGCTCCTGACACGAGTAATATGTATGTGGGTCCACATGGAAGAGTTTAAAAGAGGGTGTGAGGTGTATTTGTGGCTCACATCAAGATTTTTAACATTAAAAAAAAAGATAAGGCGGCCACCTTACTTTGTATATTGTCGGAATCTTATGGTAACCTTGTTATTTTGTTGAGTTGTGTAAAAAAGATTCTCTTGATTTGGGCTCGATGTGTAGTGTAGCTCTTGCCAATGAACTTTGAAAGATGGCATCGATGAATGATTCGATGTGTTCGAGGATGGATATCCTTGTGTCAAAATGTCGGCTGCATGAATGGGTTAGTTTATAAATATTAGAATTCGTGGGAGCATACATGCACAAACATTGAATGGAGAATGGAGAAAGAAAAAGATAAAACACATCATTTATGTGGTTCAGGTCGAAGCTTTACATCCACGGATCCAAAGCTCAACATGCTACATCTTTACTATTTTGGATGAATATTTACATCAATGAGTACATCTATATATAGATGACACTCATACAATTAGAAAAGATAAATATGGTATGATAACTTGATGACCAAGTAACTTGGTCTCTATCTTCTAGATACCTAACCTTATCAAGAGATATATACATATATATCCATAATGATGTATATCAATATGAACCCGAGATATCCATATCCTAACACTTCTTTACAAACTCAAGATGCTTTGACACAAAGCAACTGGAGTTTGAACAATACTAAGTTGCCAAAAAAAAAAAAAGAGTAGTAATCAAATCCATGATAAATTACATAGGTTATCATAGTCTTCCAAGAAACAACCTTTTTTGGGCTCTTTACTTTCTTCTAGAGACTTTCTTTCTTTAGGGTCTTCCAAGAAAGACATTTATTGGGCTCTCTATGTTCTTCTAGAGACTTTCTCTTTCTATGGTCTTTTTCTCTGAAGATCTTCTTTCTCGGAGGCTTCTTTTAGCTTCCTCTCTTTAAAAGAAAATGATCATCACACATGATGGAGCAACGGAAAACTCCATCATCCAATATGATTGAGTAACGAAAAACTCAATCATTGAAACATAGGCATCTAGAGCAAACAGGATCGAGTAAATTCGATCATCACATAAGATGGAGTAACAGCAAACTTCATCATCAAACCGGATCAAGTAACGAAAAACTAGATCATCAACTAGGATTGAGAAATTCGATCATCTTTATCTCCTCATCTGGAGACGAAACTCTTGATCATCACCCATAATTTCCCTTTGCATAGTAGTTGGACTGATCCAAAATTTGGATTTTCTTGTCTACATAGCCTTTAATTGGAGATGTTGACTTCATCTCCATATCTCCTATTCTCCATATTTCCTATGAATGTTTACATTAATGATTATCTCTATATATAAAGGACAATCACACAATTAGAGGATATAAATATAATATGATAACTTGATGACCAAGTAACTTGGTCTCTATCTTCTAAATACCTAACATTATCAAGAGATATATACATATACATCTATAATGATGTATATCAATATGAACCCGAGATATCCATATCCTAACAATAAAGAGATTCCTCAAGTACCCGATCAAAGTTGAATGGGTCCTATGATAAAGGTTGTTGGTTTTTGCGGCAAGCTTGACCACATAAAGAAAATTTGTTGGCAAGGAAAAAGGTAAAATTCCTCTTATTTCGGTTTGGGAATGGAAGAGAAATGTAAGGCTAAGAATGATGCTCACCAAGTTGAAGAATCAATATCTAGTTATATTGAAGATGAGGTGTTGATGGTGGGGATATAATCCCATGTACTATTAAAGTTGGATACTTGATAGTGGAGCCACACATCATATGTGCCCGCATAGATCATGGTTTGATGCATATGAGTCATGTGAAAGAGGTTTAGTATAAATGAAAAATAATTCAATGAGTAAGATGATCAGTATGAGATGTATGATGGGATGGTTCAGACACTTAAAAAAGTGAGGCATGTGCCGGATTGAAGAAGAGCTTGATTTCACTATCTTCTCTAGTATGGAAGGCTACAATTATATCAAGCAAGGTGGAGTACTCAGAGTTTCAAAGTGGGATCTAGATAGGAAGGATGAAGGGAGCCTAATAATGAAACTTATATAAATGATTAGGGAGCATAATTGTAAGTGAAATGGTAAATTTGGTTGCAGAAAAAGATAAAGCTCAAAATGAGGCACATGGTTTGGCAATTGAAGATCTTAACAACATAAAGCAAGGTCTTAATGAAGCTATTCGTCAAGTGGAGAAATTAAAGATATGGGACTTTTACAATGGGATGTGAAGCCGAAAACACCACATGAATTTTCTTCGGACCAATGTTCAAAGTTTGGTGAAAGAAGGGCCAATGTGATTAGAATGTTTCATACTACTTTAATGTTAACTATGATTATTACCATGATTCTTGTAAAATTTGTTATTTCACTTGTTTATAGTTTTCTTGAATGGATTGTGTTTAGCTTAGAAAGAAAATGTCAGAATGAGGTGAAATGGGTACTTCAAAGTTTGAGAAATATGGCCAAGCATTGTCAAAGTTATGAACATAAAGAGAGCTTCATAGGAGAGACTTATGCAAGAGATCTTGGTGTGATCAAGCATCGGTGTTGTAAATGTGTGTATTATTCATCTAGAGTATGTGTGAAGGCAAGATGACCTCAAGAATGGAGTTTGCATGAAAAGCATAGGCATGAAGGAAGATGAGCAATACATGCTCATGTCAGTTATTGGGCGAGAGAGTAATTGACTATGTTTTTCAAAAGGAGAATAATAATATATAGTTGGTACGGCAATTATGTGATTTTGCTTCAAGATGGAGATTCTTGGGAAAATAATGCAAAAATCACATCCTAATAGGGTATTTTTTGTCTAAGTGAAAGAATGCCTTTATGGAGGTTTTATGACTCATTTAGATTAGAGAAACGTGGGGTATAAGTAGGGGAGCTCTTTTGTAAAGACAAAAAAAAAAAGTGTAGAGAAACTTGGAAGTAGATATTAGGGGTTTCTTCTGTAAACCCTAGCACCAGTGTGACTTTTGCATTGGGCCTAATTTAATCGAAATTTTCTTGCGGCGACGGTATTGATTGATGGAGATAAAGCAAGGATTTGATTGATGGTGGAATTATGGTAGGAAATTTCTATTGACTTTTTTTTTCATGTATGGGGTAATCTCTACAAAAACCCATGCTTATAAATTTTTTCCTTCGATAATGAATGCATCAGTGCTCTCTTGCCTGTGGACGTAGCCCATCTTAGGTGAACCACGTAAATATGTGTGTCCCTTTCTACTTTTAGTTGTGTTGTTATTTGATTATTTCTCATATTACTTATTTTCTTGCTTTTATGTTTCTTTCAAATGTATTACACGCAATACTGTTCTTGGGTACTTTATTTGAGTGTTGGATTCATTGTTGTGGGGTGCTCACCACATCAAGTAGGGATTTGGGTTATCCTGATTTGCTAACAAGGGGTTATCGAGATAGCCTCGGCAACACATAAGAGCAATACCAGGCGATGAAGGATGAACATAACATTGACTTGAGAATATACCAATTTCAAGAAATGGAAATTGACACCAAAATGTTTCATGTTATAATGAAAAAATGAAAAATGGATAACATGCGTAGAGAATATTTAGACCAAACACCGAACAACTCTCAATTTGACATATAGTGAATGTGAATGATTGTGATCACCATATATAAAACATAAAGGAAAAAGCTTATTTAGAGCCGAGGTTCTAAACAATCAAATTAGAGTGTACCTCAAAAATTTCAATATAAATAGTTGTTTTGAAGTCCAAATATCCTCAAATTGATCATCTCGACCTCAAGATACATGGACATGAGAAAAAAATGGATTCCAAATTTTGGACATTGTGCATCTTGTAAGACATTTCGGGACCGCCAATTTTCAAAAATTTCAAGTTTTCATAGATTTGCTCGAGCTACACTATTTTTTAAGCTTTAAATTTTACAATTAGAGGTGAAATTATATTTTAAGGCTATCACAAATAATTTCAGTATTGGAAGCACATTTCTCAACACTATTTGAAGGTACACTCGACTTTGATTGTTTAGACACTCGGCTCTATAGAAAATGCGGCATAATTTTTTTGAGATTTATGTACAGTCGTGCGTATTCTATTCAGGATAATTGAAAATGTTTTCAATAGAGCTGCAGCAGGTTAAAAAAAAAAAGCATTTTAAGCTTCAAAAATAAGAAACAAGTTTATATAAGGGTGAGTCTCTAAACAATCAAATTAAGGTGCATTGCAAAAATTCACTAAAAGAATATATTTTTTTATACCCAAAATTATTCAAATTGATCATCTCAGCCGCAAGATGTATTAACATGAGAAAAAATATAATTCAAATTATAGAAATAATACATCTTGTAATGCATTTTTTTAGACCGTCAATTTTCAAGATTTTCAAGCGTTCATAGATGAGCTTGATCTACACTATTTTTGGACCCTTAAATCATATAATTAGAGATGAAAATAAATTTTTAGACTATCACAAAGATTTTCAATACTAAAAACATCTTTCGACACAATTTGAAGGTGTGTCTCATTTTGATTGTTTAGGGCCTCAGCCTGATACCAATTGCACCCTAAAATAATGTGTATTATAAGTTATAGTTTAGACTATTTATTATCAGGGATTGTATATACTGATATCATTTATCTTTACTAGCGAAATCCTGTACGTGTTTTGTAGTAGCATGAGGCATATATAGAAGAACTAAAAAAAAAGAAAAGAAAAAAAAAGTAAAAAATCAAAATTCTATTTCTCAAAAGATATTCTTAATTTGGAATCACACGCTTATAACATGACATGCTTTGGAATTTGATAAGTTTTTTTCTCCTTTTTTTTCTATAAGCATTTCTCTAAATAACTTCTACTTTATTTGTAAGGCTAACATTAAAAAAACTAAAAGTTAAAAATAAGTACCTAAAAAAGCTCGGTGATTACAATTGATGATAAATTATGTCAGGCCATGGAGAAGACTAAAGAGGCATATTGATTTTAAGTGTTTTTTTACTTATACAATATTGATTAATATTATAATATTTTAAATTTGAGTAATATGATAATATTTGATAACTTTTGAAAAAACACTTCATATTCTCAATTTAAAAGTAGCCACCTCAAAGCATTTTAATTTAGATAATTACATAATGTTTAAAAATTAAAAAAATTGAGTTAAGTTTTTTTTATTTTTTTATTTTAGATAATTACACAATACTTAAAAATTAAAAATCTTTGAATTAAATTTTTTATTTTATTTAATTATAATTTTGATCAATATTCAACAAAATTAGAATTTTAATATGAAAAGATATTCCAAAATAAAGGCCCGTGGGGTGCTCTTATAATTTCTGGGTAAATTATAACCAATGAGGGTTGAGTGTTTGTTATAATTTTTGGGTAAAATATAACTATACGGTAATATAAGGGTGAAGTTTAAGATTTAATAATTATAATGTGGTATAAACCCACACTATCAAAATTAACAATCACTAGGCATGAAAGTAGAAATTCGAGAGTAAATAAAAAAGAATTGAAGAAACAAACTCATGATTATATTTTATCTAGTTAACTGGAAAGGGTTAGTTTCTAATTGAAAAATATTGTTTATTCACTTCAAATGAGGGAATATTTATCTTGCAAGGCATTTATCCGATCCAATCCTTTTACCACACGAGTTTTATTATTTGAATATTCATTGTGTTTTGTATTTTGAATATTTATGATGAATTGCCATCCCATCAATTAGTGTTACTGCTATTTCGGTATAATACGTGATTGCAATACAACAAAAGTATGCTATATTAATACCATATAATATCATTATATTGTTATTATGAGCTTATGCTATTAATTTTAATATATTAATATCATATAATATTCATATTATTTATTATTTATTTTTGTAGTTACTGTATTTTATATATATGTATATATATAGAGAGAGAGAGAGCAAAGCCTTGACGATCAAGCATATCTATAAACACTTGAAAATGGATAGTCTAGATAATGTGTTAGAAGATTAACTATTTTTAGGACTATAAATCCCATTGTTTTCATGTCTATGAATCTCTGTTCGTACTTTTTAGCATAGAAACGATATTCGCTAGTGGGTTTTTTAGGTGCACCGTACTTGTACAGTATAAGGATGACACCTTATATGAACTTTTTATTTTTTTTAATTATTGATCATCATCTTACACATTTATTAGTTAAAGGATTATATAGATATTTATTAGGTAAGGATTATATAGTCCTTAGATTAAAAATATGAGAGGATTATATAGTCCTTAGATTAAAAATATGGAAAAGTATAGGATGAGACTGTTTAGCTTTGGTATAAGGTGGTCAAATTAATCTTGACCATTAGATGTGAAATTGGTTGACTGCAATTATTCCATTGACCAAGCTCAAACTTCCAAAAAAAACTTTTCAAATTTTGTGATACATCTAAGCTATCGAACTTCACATAGGATAGTTGTAAGCAATTGTGACTACCTTATATTAAAGGTAAATGGTCTGATTGTATACTTACCATCATTTGATGTGAAATATGATAGCTTAGATGTGTCACATAATTTGAGAAAATTAATTGTGACCACCTTATGCAAAAAGTAAACAGTCTCATTATATACTTCCCCGTAATTAATTGTGGTTCAATAACTTTGTTAGTCATACAAAACCCTAAATAATAAGAACTAATGAAAGAAATTGAGGAGTTTTACCAAAAAAATTAGGGTAGACCCATACGATTACGAAGTGTCGTAAAAATATATGGTCCTAAATTATGGGATGTCCAATACAAAGGCTAGAACTAGCGTTTAATGAACAGGAATTATGGCACTGCCCAAGCATGGTAGAGTCAGCGTTTAAAGAACAAGAATTATGGCACTGCCCAAGCATGATAGAGTCAGCGTTTAATGAACAGGAATTATGGCACTGCCCAAGCATAGTAGAGTCACTAGAGTTAGCCTATTCTTTAAAGGGAAAGCTTTTTTTTTTCCTTAGAGCACGGAGTTCTATCCTCCCCGTTATTCAACCGTCTATTTCTTAATGGAGGGTTAAGATTGCTCCAATCACAATGTCACGTCTCTACACTATTTTATTTTTAATTTTTTTCTATAAACTATTTTGACACCAAATTTTGGACGTCCATTCCTCTATTAAACTTGCACTAGTAAAAAATATATAAAAAATATTTTTAATAAAATAAAATAATCAAAATACTCCTGAAAATTTGTACTAGCGAAAAATATAAAAACAATATTTTCAATAAAATAAAATGATCAAAATACCCCTGAAAGTTTCAAAAGGTATTTTGATCATTATATTTTATCGAAAAATTATTGTTAATATTTTTTATAGGTGTGCCCCGATGAGAAGATGCCACGTACTAAATTCCATATTCAGAAAAATTGTATTAAAAAAACTAAAAATAAAATACTTTGAGACGTTGGATCCAAGATCAAACAGTAAGTGGCTCTCTTGATCAAAATTGAACGGCTGGATTGTAAGGAGAGGATAAAACTTTTAGCTGTAGGGAAAGCATATAAACCTTTCCTTTTTATTATAGAGTCCGGTATGTAGAGGGTCAAGGCTCTAAACAATCAAAGTTAAGTACACCTTCAAATAGTAGCTTCTTGATAATATATTCCATATTTTATTGTAGGGTGTGGTTTGTATAAGGTGAGGCTCTAAACAATCAAAGTTAAGTGCACTTTCAAATAGTATCGAGAAATGTAGTTTCAATACTTTAAATCTTTGTAATAGCTTTAAAATATATTTTTATTTTTAATTATAAAATTTAAAGATTCAAAAATAGTATAGATTGAGCAGATCTATGAAAACTTGAAAATCTTGAAAATTGACGGTTTAAAAATGCATTACTAAATGCATTATTTCCAAAAATTGAAATCCATTTTTTTTCTCATGTCAATTCATCTTGAGGTCGAGAGGATCAATTTGAGGATATTTGGATATTAAAACATCATCTTCTAGTGAAATTTTTGAGGCGCGCCCTAATTTGATTGTTTAGATACTTATATAAAGTTTTCCCTTCATTATATTATTTAGGGAAAAGTTTATATAAGGTTGCAACCTTAAAATGTAGAATTGCATATGCACCTTAAAAATCTATCAAAAAGGTTGTTTTAATGTTGGGAAACCTTCTATTTTATCATCTTGACATCGAGATATATGAACATAAAAAAAGAAAAAAAAGTTTTTGAGTCTCAGAAATAGTGCATCTTGCAACATATTATCTAGACCGTCCATATTCAAGATTTTCATATGTTTATAGATCTCCTTGATTTTAACCATTTTTGGAGTTTAAAACTTTCTAATTAGATATGAAAATAGATTTTAAGATAATTCTAAGATTTTTTTACAACAAAATTGCATGTTATGATAAATTTTGGAGGTCAACCTTAATTGGATTGTTTAAGGTTGCGACCTTATAAAAACCGCACTCTTATATATATATATAGTATTTTAAAGAGAAATTATCCCTAGTATACTTTAATTTTAATAAAATTGAAAAAAAACCCCAAACTTCTTAAAACCTCGCTCACACCTTTTTTCTCAAATTTTACGATGTTTTGGATGCAAATGCCCTTTACGGTAGTCTTTCTACCATAAATGCATTGATAGAATTACGGTACTTATAGTACCGTAATACCAATAAAGTACCGTAATACCAATAATTCAATTAGAATTATAGCACTTTAAGTACCCTAAAACTACGTAATACCAATAAAGTACCGTAATACTAATAACTTCAATTAGAATTACATAATTTTAAGTACCTTAAAACTATAGAAGCCAATTACGATACGTTAAGTATCGTAAAAACTAAAACTCATTTTACCCCTGTAAAAACTAACCCATATTATACGACGACCTTTTCTCCTTATTATATTTATCTCTTTTATCTCTATTTTTTTTTTATGTTTATCTCTTATTTCTCTCTCTTATTTTTTTAATATTTATCTTTTCTTTCTCTTTAATTTTTTTAGAGCATTTTAAATACCGTATAACATAGAGATAGAAAAAATAGATCAACATAAAAGAAATTAGAGATGAAATAAATAAACATAAAAAGGTTTACATTTTCTCATTCTATTTTTCATTTTCGTAAAAGGAATTTTCACATTAAGAAACTTCTCTTTCTCTAGAAAGGAAGGTTTCTTTTCTCTGCAATCTCATAGACAAGCTCTGTTTTAAAGAATATATATTTTTTGGTTCTCTCTCCCTCTACAAAGGGAAGGTTTCCTTCTGCTTTAAAGAATATATATCTGTTTTTTCGATTTGTATATTACACAATCGTAGTTTGTTTCTGTCTATGTTGCAGGTGCCTCTCTCTCTAAACTATTATGCAACTCTCTCTCCTCCCCTCTCTCTCTGTTATTGTTTGTCTGAGAAAAGGAGGTACAATTGTTAAGGACTCTAAATTTTCCTTTTGTTGGCTTTTTATGCTTTGTTTACCATTTTGATTGGCACAATGCGAGTTATCGTTTAGAGAGTTTTTTTTTTTTTTCTGGAGTTGAGCATTATGACTGTATGTTACAAATATGATAAGGAGTTTCGGGCTTCTGTGTCATGTCAATGATTTTGATTTACTTTTTTTTTTTTAATATTTGTGAGAGCTTTAACTTGTTTTTATTTAATTGATAATTTTCTTTTTCTGGGTTAGTGTCGCGCTTCTATTTTTTTAAATGGATGTTAAATCAAACTGTTTAATAAGAATTTATGAAGATTTTCTTAAATGCTTCACTTCTCCCATTCTACTAACTTCTAATGATTTCAGTTTCTTGATTAAGAATTTATGAAGATTTTGAAGTACTTTCTAAGTTGAATACCAATTTACTTTATTGAACCCTAGTTTTCTCTATTTTTGGTAGCAGTGCGATTATTGTAATTGCTAAGTTGGCTTCAATTCTACTTCATTGAAATCTGATTTTCTCTATTTTTGGTAAATATTAGATACTATTTTTCCAAAATTAATATTTTTTTTTGTATATTTATGGTTCAAGTCTCATGGTTTCTCTCATGTGTGTTAGTATATTTTACTCTTTCTTTTTTGTTGCTTAGATTTCTTTTTCTACTCTGTTTTTTTCTGGTTTAGGCATATCTATTGTGATTTGTCTCCTCTCCCTAAATACCATAATTAATCTCCTACCCTTCATGTTTGAGGCCTATTTTCCTCATTTCATGTGCTTTTAATTTGATTTAATTGTGTTTTATGCTCTTTTATATTTTGAAAATATATTTCTTGTCTCTATTCTATGTTTTTCTTCATTTGTAGTGCTTCCCATGTATTTACTTGTTTTTCATTTAAATTACAGAAATTTACACCTTACCCCCGAGATTATGGGCTGCCTTTCAAAAACCCGATATTTTTTTGGAAATATCAAATAAAACACTTAACTCTTTTGTTGTTTTCAACAAACCCCCCACATGGAATTTTTATTTAAAGTGTTTTTGGACCAAATATTTTTTTAACAAGAGATCAAGATTCTCTCTCGTCAACATTGTGACTTCCTAGAAAATAATTGTGCTATTTAAAATAGGGGAAAATATTTCGGGATGTTAATTTCCCTTGTTCAAAGGTAAAGAATATGTGTTACCTTATATTAAAAAATTTACTAGATTTCTCTTGAAATATTTGTTCTAGGATGCCAATTTTGATGTTTTCTAGAGGATTTTTTTTTCATTTGTTATGATGCTAATTTTTGAGAGGGGTATTTTGGTTCAAAACCCATTTGAAAACACATGTGAGAGGTTTGTGAAAAAATAAAATGCAGGCTTTATTTGATATATTACCAAAAGATTGGCCTTTCTTTAAAGGAAGCCTATAATTTGGGCAGGACATAGATTTAAAAGGTTTATGCTAAGAATAAAAATAAATAAATTATGGGTTTGTGCTTATTTTCTTCTCACTTCTATTTTTCTTTAATTTGCTGTTTCATGATTTTGTTAAAGCATATTCTGTTTATGTTGCTAAATTGCATCTTGCATGAAATGCCTTTTATTGATTTACTTTTTCTTGATTGAGATTCTATTGTATTTTTGGAGAATTTTAATCATTTATTTTTGCATCTCAGTTGCTTCTGTTAACTAACCCTGGCTTGTCGAAGAAGTGATTTTTGGATAGTTAGCTGCTAATTTTAGCTAAGGTAATGTGATGAGGAATGCATGTCCTTTCATGGATATCTAGGAACCTTCATGAAGTGATGTATGTATGTGTTTTTTAAAATGGTGCAAAATATCCTTAGTTTCTCAGAAGTAACCAGAGCAGCTCAAGATAAATAAGTTCAAGCTTGTCATGATTTACCCAAATGGGTCCTTTTGTCTATCTCAGTACTATACTTTCTAGCATTTTCTGTCATTTCTGGTTTCTTTTTATCTTTACTTTTGAAGCTTAAAGTCGTTTGTTTAGGTCACATAGGCTTGAACATTAGGTTTCAATATAAGAACCCACATTTTATCAGCCACTTCGTCTGATCTCTTCTTTAGAGAATGAATCAGAAAATTCTGGCCCATAAAATGGGTTTAAGGTGCTTGTTGAGCTAAGTAACTCGGGTAAGTTTGAGTGGACTCGAGTTGTGTATGCGCCTGGGAATGTTTCAGTATTGCCAAAATCAAAACATTATTGTTAAAAACAAAAAAAAATCAGCAAAAATCTAAATAAATCTTAAACAATATGAAAAGTACACAAAACAGAAAAAAAAAAATGTATATAGAAGAGGTAATATAGGAAATTAATTTTTAGCTTGAAACATTCATACAACTAAAAAAAAATGGAACAAAAAATAGAGCATATTATAAGGAAAATCCAAAATGATCATAAAAAGAACAAAGATTATACAGAAACATATTTTTGCATCATTTATTGGTCATTTAGTAAAATAAAAATAATTTTTAAGACCTTTACAATAATCCCAAGTGCACGTGGAGAACTGGCCTCGGCAGGGTTCCAAGGCCGAATTAATTGGCGGTTCCAAGGCCGAATCGATTGGCAAGTCTAAGTCGACTTGGCTGAGTGTTAACACTGGTACATTGTGTTGAGGGACCATTTGTCCAATATTTTTCTTTTCCTTCATAGTATCCTCTCTCTGTTGAACTTCCTGTTCATAATCTTCTCTCTCTGCTGACTTCTTCTTCATAATCCTCTCTCCTCCCTATTGCAGATCAGACGAAGCTCCCTAGAAATAACAACATCATGGGACGTCCAAACCAGAGAAATGATACATTTAGAAAGAGAAAGAAAGGCCTAAAGAAGAAAGCCTCAGAGTTCTCTATTCTATGTGGAGTAGACACATGCCTCGTAAGCTTTAGCCCCAATGGAGATCTAGAAACATGGCCTGAAGACAAGTCTGCTTGCATGAATGTAGTTCAAAGGTATATGAGCTTACCCAAAGAGCACAGAGAAAAGAAGATGCTCAATTCAACAGGCTTTGTGAAAGACAAGATCAAGAAGGTGCAAGAAAAGCTCGACTCATTGAGGAGGGAGAACTCGGCAATTCTCTATCCATCTTGGGACGATCGACTCGACCACATGAGCGTAGAATACCTTGCAGCTCTTGCCAATCGACTCAACGCAATGATTTCTTTTCTCAGAGAGAGGTTGAGCATGGGGAATGTGGGGGTGGTACAGAAAATGGAGGAGCAAGAGGTTAGAGAGATAGAGAGGGGAGAGATGATAAACCCACACTTGTTGAATCAACTACTGACATGTAATTTTCCTGTGATGAATGTTGAACCCATATCAATGAAACCCAGTGAGAATTTGGGCCTGCATGAAGGTCTTTACAGGCCCAGTGAGAATTTGGAACTGCATGAAGGTCTTTACAGGGCAGGAGAGATGGAGCAATTTCAGAATGTGAATTTTGGGGTGAGTCCCTTGATGGGCTTTGACCCTAAAAATAATGTGCTCACCCCACCTTTGAATTGTGTTCCTTCTAGAAGTGATTTCATGGGTCAATACCAGGTAAAAAATGAGAGGGAGAGAAATATTTTCATGGATTTTGAGAAGTCAGGAGAGAGAAATATGCTGATCAAGAAATTGTATGATCAAGAGCAATATAGCCATGGCCACTTTCTAAGCCACTGCAATAACTACAATTACAACAATGTGCATTTGCCCAGTACCGATAGAAAGAACTACATGGGCCTTCCAAGTCAAAGTCATCAGTGTTTTGAGCAGTAGTCTAGTGAGAGGAATGAAGGACTGCTTGCTAGACAATAGTACAGGAGGGTAGTTTTTAAAAACTTATTTCTCAAATAAAGAATGCGGAAGTTGAATCTTATCTTTTTATTTATTTTGGTGAATAGTTAAAGAAATGCCTAATCTTGGGATGGCTTTTAAATGACTGGATTGACATTCATCAATGAATTGATATCGTTTCTTTCCATGTTTTGTTGATTGCATATATCCTAATATTTGATGTACACAATTGCACACAAACACGACTGCACATTTTTTGAGATGTAATAATTTTCATATATGAAATATTCACCATTCTATATTTTACCTTATTCTCTGCAATTCTTATTATTGACCCGATTTTTTCTTTAAACTTTTTCAGATAAAATTGACTTATTACCTATCTTTTGGATCGCGAGTATATCATTATGGGATTGTCTACAAATACACAATTTATCTTGGGAAAAGTTTATATAGGCTCTAAACAATCAAACTTGAGCCTACTTCAAAAATTTCACTAGAAAAGGTTGTTTTGATCCCCAAATTTCCTCCAGTTGATCATCTCAAAATTAAGATGCATGGACTTGAGAAAAAAATGAATTTCAAGTTTTTGAAATAGTGCATCTTGTAACACATTTTGGACCGTCAATTTTTAAGTTATTCAAGTTTTCATAGATCTACTCGATCTACACAATTTTTTAATATTTAAATTTTAAAATTAAAGATGAAAATATATTTTAAAGCTAATGAAAGATTTCCAATATTGAAACCACATTTCTTGACACTATTTGAAAGTGGGCTCTAATTTCATTGCTTAGAGCCTTCGGCTCTATACAAACCGCACGGCACCCTTTATCTTTATTGAAACCACATTTCTTGACACTATTTGAAAGTGGGCTCTAATTTCATTGTTTAGAGGCTCGGCTCTATACAAACGGCACCCTTTATCTTTTGTATAAAAATGTCTCAAAATGGGTATTTGTAAGTGTCATTTATTAGACAAAAAGCTCGATATTATTTTTCTTTTCAAAATTTATGACTCATTCTAAGCTATCTAATAGGAAAAATTATGTATATATCTGTTATAATTTACTTATAATTTATGTTATTCCAAAACTACTGAATAGTTTCGGTTATTATCTATTTGTCCCTTTTTTTCATGTCATAACGAAAATTAAAAAAAAAAACAATTTTACCTTTTTTTAAATCGGTTTATGTTGTTGAACAACATAATTCAAGGCCAATTTTGGTTTTTGAAAAACCCAAAATTCAAAATTTTCGGTGGTTGAAGTAGCGGAAATTTTCAATTTTTCGTTCTTTAAGAACATAAATTTCTATTCCATATGTACACCCTTTTTTTGGGTTGTTGAAAAACCGAAATCCTGCGTACCCTTCTTCACCCACGCCTTACGCATTACCTATTTTTTCCATTTAAACTCTATAGGGAAGAGTTTAAATCATAGTTAGCAATTCGGCTATTAATGGACGAATTTTTCAAAAAATCGGAGATTTTTTAAAAAACGTTTTAAACACCGCTTTTTTAAAAGTTAGCCAAAAAACGCGGTTTTTTCATAATACCGTTAAAAAACGCGGTTTTTATGAGGAACTAAAGAAACGCGTTTATTACTTGCCATGTTTTTAGAAAGAAAAACAACTATTTTCCTAATCTATCTAATTTCTAAAATAACAAATTATTTCCATAAAAAAAATCCGAAAATGAAACGTATGATTTTGTTTTTTATTTTGCTTTTTAACTTCAGCATGATGCATATTTCAGTGGTTATTTTGCAAAAAAAATACTGTGTGCAGCATGATTTCAATGCCCTACAAAAATTGTGTGCAGCAAGAAAAGTACAGTGTGCATCAAGAAAATACAGTGTTCAGTATGATTTTGCAAAGAAAATAATGAGTAAAGAAAATCATTTGCCTTACAAATACCTTATCAGACTAATGCTTCATTTGCCCTTTCGATTTAGCTGCTGAAACGCTTCATTTGCCCTTTCGATTTAGGGTTTACCTTCTGGGTTTCTTCTTCCACTTCGTAGAGTTTGTCATTCGATTTAGGGTTTACCTTATTTGAAAAACAGGGGAGATAGAGAGAGATATGAAACCATATATTGTTTACCTTCTTTGAAAAACTGTGATTACCTTCAAAAAACAGGGGAGATGAGTTCGCCGTTCTGCCTTTGTTCCCTCGATTTACAGTTTGCCTTCCTTTTTATGTTTACATTGTGGAAAAAGTTTTTGTAAGGATGCAACCTTATATTGTACAGCTACGACCTTTACCTTGTGTTCTCCTCTCGATTATTTTGGAAAAAGTTTTTGTAAGGATGCAACCTTATATTGTACAGCTATGGATGCACCTCAAAAATCATCGGAAAAGGTAGTTTTAATGCTAAAAAACCGTTTGATTGATTATCTCATACGACTATGATAAATGAAAAGATTTTGAGTCCTAAAAATAATGCATTTTACAACATATTATCAACATCATCTATTTTCAAGATTTCCATATGTTTATAGATCTACTTTATTTTAATGTGAAAAAATATGTGGTCTATTTTTTGCTATGTATTTAAGTAGGAATGATATTTTTTAAAGTATTTAATGTAAAAATTTATATGTATTTTTTTGGTATGTACTAAGTAGGTGTGATGCTTGTTAAAGCATTTAATGAAGAATTCATATGGTGTATTTACCATGAACTCATTAGTTTATTTTTTATAAAGAGCATGAACCCTTAATATGTTGACTTATATATTCTATATTTTTTATTTATTAAAATACAGGAAAGAAGATACCATGGTTAGGTCAAAAGTTCCATTTTGGGAGTATTGTGAAGAAAGATGTCATAAATTGTATTGCAATTTTTATTTTCAAAATTTCTAACATTTTAATTTATCTGATTTTTTACTTCGATTTTTAGAGCCTAGTCCGATATATTGGCGATACCTTTACAGGAAGTATTTTTATCGATTCGTATTTTATAACAGAACTTTTCATCCAACTTTTTAAAATAAAATGATTTATTCTCGATTTTAAGCTAAGCCGATTAATTGAAAGTTCCCGACTTGCTAACTATGGTTTAAACGCACCCAATATAAGGTATAGAATGATAATGGATTAACATAGGTGTGGGTTTAAACATTTATCCATACTCTCACATGTTTATCCGTTCTCTCTAGACCTTAGGGTTTAAACCAGCGTTTTAAAAAACGTCGAGTCGAACCGGACTCGCCCGGTTCGACTCGAAAATCGTGAAAGGGGACCGGATCGCCTAAAAAAGCGGAAATCATCCGGTTCTAGAGAGAACTGGACGATTCTGTACAGTGAATCGCCGATTCACTGTACGGAATCGGCGAGTCCGAATAGTGAATCGGCGAGTCCGTACGGAATTTTTTTTTTTTTTTTTTTGTTTGTAATCCATG
>NW_006499801.1:3962085-3978700 GCF_000471905.2 Amborella trichopoda
GCATCTAATTTGTTGCGAATAGCTTATCCTAGAATCTTTTGGACACTATATGCAGCACATTGTATAGACCTCGTGCTTGAGGCTCTTGGCGGTTTAACCGAGATATCAGGTGCAGTGAAGAAGGCCAAGTTAGTTACAAATTTCATTTATAGCCACCATCTCACCCTCTACATGATGCGCACCTCTACAAAGAAGAAAAAGATTGTGTGGCCTGGGGTCACGAGATTTGCGACCTGGTACTTATGCCTAGATAGCAAACATTTGAGGAGAGTGCAGTTGAGGCAAATGTTTATCTCTGATGAGTGGAGAGCATGCAAGTGGTTAAGGATCAGTTTGGGAAGAAGGTGAGAAATATTATACTTTCTAAGGCTTTTTGGAGAGGGGTAAATGACTCTGTTAAGGTATTTTTTTCTCCTGTCAAAGTCTTTCGCATGGTTGATAGTGACAAGCCATCTATGGGCTACATATATGATGCTGTGGAGAAATGCAAAAGAGAGATAGCCCAAAATTTCAATGATGAAGAAACCCGCTACAAGCATGTTTGGGAGATTATTGATGAGAAGTAGGATAGGCAGCTACATCGGCCATTATTTGAATCTAGCTTTTTTTTATATTGACAAGGATATGCAAACAAATGACACAATTATGAATGGATTTAATGAGTGTGTAGAGGTGCTAGTCCCTGATCCTGATATACAGGATATTATATGCGCTGATGAGCTGATAAATTACAAGTGCTCACTAAAGTCTTTTGGGAGCCCAATGGCAATGAGGCAAAGGCCAAAATTAATGTAGGTATTAATAATATTCTTAAGTTCATCTTCATCAAGTTCAAGTAATCAAGTAATTCTATTATTTATTTATGATTTTTTTTATCTTTGCAGCCCATTGGTGGAGCCAACATGGGTGTAGTTCTCCAAATTTATAAAAGTTGGCCATTCGGATCGTAAACCTAACCACTTTTTCATCCAGTTGTGAGCGCAATTAGAGTACTTTTGAAGGGGTAAGGCCGTAAGGGTAATTTGTATAATTTTATAAATAATACATGAACCATAGATATTAGATTTTTTAATTAGTTTCATTTGATTTTGTTAGATTCATATAAAGAAAATGAATATGCTTGAATCAAAGAGGCTCAATGACCTAGTCTATGTCAAGTACAATCAATTCTTGAAGGACAGGTTTGCTAAGAGAGACCCCATCAGATAAAAAAATATGGACCATGCTATGGAGTGGTTAGTTGATGATGATGAGGTTGAGGGACATGAAGGATTGACATGAGATATGGTCATGGATGCTTCAGGGACATCAACTGACCCTGAAGTGGGCCATGAATTTAACTTGGGTTACCACTTATTGTATAGGAGAATTATTACCCATTATTCTCAAATTGTCAACTAGGGAGAGAATTGAATAATGAATAACGAATAAAGAAAGATGATTATCTTGGAAAATAGAGATTCTGTCAATGTTTCATGATTCATTTTTACACCCAAGGAATATAAGCTGGCCATTCCCATTGCAAAGCAATAGAGAGATATTTGTATGTAGATTTAAATTGGTGCAAGGTATTGCCACTTTATTAATTCGTTCCTCCATTACACACCAAAGCAAGTGAGAAGTATTGTGTTTTTGACGATGGAGCAATGTTCTTATTTGGATATATCTTAATCCAGGTCAATCCATCCATAATTGGTAAACTATCAATATTGAAGAGGTCCATATAAAACCTCTCAGCTTTTCCTTCAACGAAACCTATAAAAGTACTTACAAACAGCTTCTATGAGAAACCTTGGTTCCTTCATTTGTGAATGATTTGGCTACTTAGGTTTCTATATTGGCGTATCTATGTGGTTTTTAGTGGGGATTTTCATTCTTACTTCGTAGGAATATTTTATTGGGGAGGTTTGCAATCTTGCGCTGTGGCCGCTTTTGGGCGGCTGACTGTATAAGGCATGATTCCCATGGGTAATCATGATAAAAAATGGTCTTCTAGTTTTCCATTTTGTATATGATCGGAATGGGTTTTGACCACCTGGTCTATTGCGAGCTCATGGCAGGAGCAAGGAATTCATTGTTTCGCACATTCTACATCTTTGGCTTGATCTTGATTTTATGCTGGGCCCACCATTGTATAGGGTTGCTCTTAATGTGATTGCTTACAATCTTTCAGGGCTTATGGGAGCATGCAAATATAGGATTGTCAGTTGTGTTCCTGCATGGGCATGGTAGGATACTCCTACAAGGTAAAACTCTAACTTTGGACCAACTTCAACCTAGGGGTGCCCTTCTCCCTAACCGTTGCATTCTGTCTTGAGGAGGAGGAGAATATCTCCCATCCCTGTGAGGTCTCTATAGTATAGAATTATGGTCATCATTACTTAAGCTTTGTGGTTTACAATGGGTCACAAACGGCCCCCCCCTCCCCCCCAACCTTGAATAGCCTTTTTGAATCCTTTCCACCCCACTTTCTCAAAAGAAGGGAAAAAACTGTGGCACTTATCTGTTGCAGCTTTGCTATGGAGCTTGCGGCTTGAGTGAAATGCTAGACCCTTCAGAGGAACCCTCAAAACTCAGCAATCCATTTTTGAAACTATCTCAACCCTTATGTCCCTCGGCGCCAAATCCATACCAACTTTTGCTTCCATCCCTATCTCCTCTACCAACAGACCTAAGCCTCTCTGGACACCCCCACCACCTGGTTTCCTTTTTCCTGAAAAGAAACGTAGATAGATCTTCCCTGGGGAACCCTGGACCTTTGGGAATAGGGGGGGTTTTCTTGCAGATTCATCTACGACCCTGTGGACTTTGTCTGAATTTATAGGTTTCAAAGACTCCACTTATGCGGAGGCTTTGGCGTTGCTGAGGGTCTCAAACATGTGGCAGCAATAGGGTCTTCTGCAGAAGGGACATTTATCGAGTCAGACTCCAGAAATAGTATAGTTTGGGCAACACACCAGCAGGAACCTCCTTGGATATGCTCGACTCCATTTTTTAGCACATCCACTTTTTGTGCAGCTCTCTACCACAGGTCATCTTCAAGAAGTTGATCAACTGGCAAAAGGAATCAATTGGGGCCCAGGTGCACTGTCTCACCCTTAGGATCTCTAACACTCAATCTTCTCTCTCCAAACTGCCTAACCTCCCCTCCTTCGTCTTACCCCCATCTGAGCCTAGAATATAAAGGAAAAAGGGAAAAAAAAAGGGAAAGGAAAAAAGGAAAAGGAAAAAAAAAAAAAAGGAGAAGAAAAAGAAAAAGAAAAGCAGGGGGAAAAAAGGGGAAAAAATGGAAAAAAATGAAGGAAAGATAAACCCTGATATTTTGACTTTCACCCCAGCCCTATTAACCATGTACCCCATCCCCACCCATCTTTACCTATTCTGCTACTTTTCTCTTTCTCCCACTTTAGTCTCTTTGCCTTACCTGGGTCTTCTGTACTTATCCTCTTAACCTCACTTTATTTAACCTTTCTATCTCCTCTCGCGCTCTTCATCCTTTTCTTTCATGCTCCTATCCCCCCACCCCCCCGCCCCCAGAGAGGGGTCCCCCCTCTCTGTCGTTTCTCCCTCACGAATTAAGCCATGGCAACCTCCTGAGGTCTTCTATTCTCTTTATTTCTCCCTCTTAGGTCTGTGAAGAAGCTGGAACTTTCCTGCATGTATTCTTTCTCCCTCACTGCTCCCTTGACCCCTGAGAGGTTTCCATGCTTCGAAGACCCTCTGCTGTGAAGGAGTGCTGCAACAAGAGCCCAACTGTCAAGTCCATCTTTCAATTTTATTTATTTGGTTTACCCCTCTTTCCCCCTTGCCCCTACCCCTTTCCTTTCCACTACTTCCTCACATCTTCTCCCCCACTCAGCCTTTCACTTGCTGAGCTTGTCTTCTATCTTCTGTCTGCCTATCCTATCCCTCTCATTCTTCTCTCTCTCTCTCTCTCTCTCTTTCTCTCTCTCTTCTTACTCCTGTGCGACTCTGTACCCTGAAGAACTGTTGCTAGTAAGGACAAATGCCCCTCAAAATCAGGACAGGAAGCTCGTCAACTCCCTGCCCACAGGACTTCAAATTTAGTTGGTACCTGCTAGTACCCCTACAATCATATCAGGCCCAGTACTTCACAGTGCTCATCATTACACCCTCGGGATGCCAATCAACAAACTGAGCCATAATACCTCTAGTTCTCTTTGTGTTTTTCCAGTTTCTTATGTCGTCAGGCTTTTTAAGTGTTCTTTGGCTTTATTGGTCTTTTAGGATTTTTTCTGGTTTTGATTTTCTTTTTGTTATTTATCTTTTGTTCTTTCCTTTTGGCCTTCAAGAGACCGTGTCTTGGTCTTAATTAGGAACTTCTCTCTTTCTCCCCCTATGAGCAGTCTTGCTCTTTCTCTATACTTTTTTGGTTGTAGTTCTTCCTATATATATAATTTACTGTCTTTACAGAAGTTAACATTTCTCAAAAAAAAAAAATATAGCGGTAGAGGAATGGATCAAGATGACTCTAAGCACCTGAAAAGATTCTAGGGGTAATCATAGAGTGGTAAGGTTGGATTGTGGTGGTGAATTAATGATTTTATATTTCGAAGGAAACATTCATAGTACAGGAATCAGGTATAGGGAGATGCCTCCGTGGTTAACATTAAGGCTCAATTCTCAGATCAAATCTTTTTCAGGACTAGAACAAGATGCTGTAATTAAGGAGGCTCTTGCTTCTTCGATCTTTGACGTTTAACTCAAGAAGGTCAAAGCTAAGGAAGTCCTGGCTAAGGAAAACGGTAGTTGTGTGGATTCAGTGAATATTGTGCATTTGTTCTGTGAGAAAGTCCTGGCTAAGGAAGACTTATTTGCTCATGAAAATTAGAGTCTATCTGCTCTATGGAGGTTTGTTTTCATTAAATCTATAGAAAAGCCAACATGAACACAGATTCTCCCATCAAAGGTGGGTTCTTTAGAGATGAACTGTGTTTTTTAGATTCATTGCACTTTGCACCCCATTGTAATTTAATGCTTTTGATGCCTTTTGTTTTACATTCCTTTCTAATCAACTTTGAAAGTTAACTTTTTTGAAAAAATTTATTCACAAAAGTGGAGATCATTTTGAGAACTGTTTTTCTATTGGCATCCAAATGTCTCCTTTTGCCTTTAGCTATCATGGTCTGCTCATTGTTATGTTGCTGTATTAATAATTGTTGAAGGTACTTCTTGAAAATATTAGCATAAATAGTTAGTGTTATCTCATGGGAAACCAAGGACTTAGGGCATTTTTAATCTCATGGCATTTTCTTGTTTCCAAGTTACTTTATAAAAGTGATATGGAAGTAGAAACTTGATTTACTTTCCTTCTTCTTGGTTGTAATTCAGGACTCAAGAGATGTTGCATGAGTTGAAAGTTTTGTTTGGTTCAGTGACAGCCATTCCTATTCAAGCTCTTGTTACCGGGTATACTTAAAACCTATTATAAGGGTATAATGAGCATTGGTTTCCATTATTGCTTGATTGTTAGTTCTTGTAAAATATTTTGAATCTAGATGTCGTCGATTTTCTTGGTGTGATTTATCAGAGCGTGCTTGCAAATATCAGAAGGATGTGCATCATCTCTTCGAGTGACCTTGGAGGAGTTCCTTGGAAAATGGAAGTACTCTGAAGGTCTATCTTGTTATGTCCTTGCAAACTTGGAAACAGAAAACTCATGTTCTCAGAAATATATTCGTCAGTGTTCCCTGAGAACTGAAGAGTATTTGAAGGTTGCAGAATTTTATGCTGTTGTCCTTCATGGGAGGATTTTGAAGAATGCTAAGCATGCGATGTCATGGTTGGAGAATGCTGATATATTGGAAGAGGAAAGGCAGGTACAAGCTAATATCTTTCCAACCTTTTTTTCTTTTTCTTGACATCCTTCTATTTATTGCCAAAACGAGTGTTTTGTGGGCATTAAACCAAATTTGCTTGCGGCTTTGCTTGCACATTATTTTTAACAGTTGTATACCTGGTAATTTTCATGAAGGTTAACAGTTGTATACCTGGTTGTTGTGGTTTCGAGTCATTGTATATTAAGGACCTGTTTCGATGACAATTAATTATATCTGGAATAAACTATCTTATCCTAAATAATATAATACTTTGGACATACGCTCCTTGTATTACATATATTATTAACTTCTTTGGTGATTTTCAGCCATTGCTGAACCCAATTTGTTAGGAAAAGGCTTTGATGACGATGATGGTGGTGATTTTCAGCCATTTTAGCTATGTATTGTAAAAACATGTGATTTTCAGCAAATTACTTTGAATAAATTAAAACGGCTTTTCAAACGATGAACTCATATGTGAAACTGCCCATAAGTTTATTAGATAACTCTATGATGGACATTGCCAAAGAACAGATAATTTATTATCATGATTAGTTTTATTTAAACAGTGAATAATCAGTGATAATGAGTACATTCAAACATGTGCTAATAGTCTCAAGTTATTGGAGTTCTCTGGTTGCATGTTAGGACCCTGAGGATTTATCTTCTTTAGTGTGCAAATAATAAGGTAATTAAACGATGCCAAAATTTGCTCTATATCTTAGTCTTTATTCTTTCATGAATTTGTACTGTATATGGTACTCGATAATATATCTTTTTTATCCATGTTGGATATCAGGATATTTACATCTGGGGTCTAGCAATTGGTTTTGCAGTATCTATATCTTCACTGCCTATCAAAGATGACAAGAAGTTATCCATTTTGGGTATTTGCATGGTATATCAACCATACTAGAAAGACACCAGCATTCTCTCATTTGTGCTGCCATTTGTATGGTTTTAGTATTTTATTATAACATAATATTGCCACAGTTCTCCTTGATGAACCCATTAAACATTTACGGATAAATCCATCTTCTTGGTGCTTCTTTGGCTTTCCATCTGAATGCCCAGCTTACATCAAAAAATAACAGTGACCAATGAATGCTACTTATTTCTGTAGGGAATGTTGAGAAAATTACACGCTGCTGCTTCTCTTAGTGAAGCCAGTTCTTCAGCTCAGCAGATTGAGAGAAAGGGAGGTCTTGCCATTTCTGGTAAAGGATTCGCTGAATCTGGAGGGGATGGGTATTCAGGAGTTGTTGAGGCAAAACCTCCAAGGCACACAGGAAATGATTGTGGATCCATTTCAGGAGGCAACCATAAGTCTTTAGTGCTTTTAAAGAAGCCTGTATACGCATTACACATGTGGTTCCGTAAAATTAATGCAAAGTTTGGTTACATGCATTTACTGGCCGCTCATGGAAAGATCGCAATATGGGGATCATTGGTCTTCTTTATTTACTACATTTTCCATAGGAAACACGATATCATAAAGCGGTAAGATTCCTCTAATCCTCATAAGTTGACGCTTCTCTTACAAACTTTACATCATCTCCAGACCTGCAAATGCATTCCCATTCATGGCTCGACACACATTCACACAAGGGCATGGGATTTTCTGACATATTTAGAGGACGTAAAACACAAAAAACATGTTATTTATCAATCTCTTTATCTAATCTTTGAGAGCA
Organism: Amborella trichopoda; assembly: GCF_000471905.2. The sequence goes on from NW_006499801.1 coordinate 3,969,620, forward strand.
ACAAACAACATGAAATTTTAGGGGGTGGTTTAGTACATATATTTTTGAGTGCTTTGGAATATGGGATGGCAGCTTCAACTTTTTATTGTTATATTAGGAAGACAACATCTATTTTCAATACTTTTAAAGTATTGTTGTGATTTGCGAAAATTTTTGGAAAAATATCGCTGAAACTGATTAGGGAAAGTAATCTGAAATTGTGATATGTATGTTATCAGGTATGTCCCAATTTTTCAAAATTTTAGTGCTATGCAACAACATGCACTTCTTCCTTTTCTGTTATACCTGAAGGCATGATACTCTTTTGGGGTGACTTCATACAAATGAATTTCTAATGATAAAGTTGTAGAATTTATTGATTTATAGTATTTTGCTTGATTCTTGGTTCAGCACCATTGTGAAGCAGGCTTTGGCTTTAAGAAAGGCTCTAGTAGATGCCTGGCAGCTTGCATTTTCCGTCCATGTGAATCCTCTTGCCGCTGTTCAGCCTCTTCCTGCTGCTGCACGAGGAAGCAGGTGATGGCTACCTGAATATAAATGGGGTGACCTTTTTTTGTTTCTTATATTAGTTTCTTTGCCTATTTCCGAAGAAAAAATAAGAAAGAATTGTGATTATCAGAATGATGGAGCTTACCTTAGAAATTTGGAACCTGATATTGCATAAAAAAGGCCTTTTCTTGTCATTTATTTCTCTTTAATCCGATGATGGAGATAGTGTAAAAGTGGGAAAGCTTTCACATAAATATGCAGAAAATCACCATTGAGAGAAAAAGAGAAACATGGGTGTGCTTTTCTCTTTTTTTTGTCCTTAGTACATATCCTGGCCATTTAATCAAACAAGGGATGGTTTGGATTATATTCAAGAAAGAGTTTGATCATGCATTTGTTTGGTTGGAAACAGGTCAAAATTTGGACTTTTCGGTTTTGTTTGTGAGATTGAGTTCACCCAATTTTCACCATTTTGTATAGACCCTTTGGAAAGGACTGAAGCAAAGTACACTAAGATTTTTCTTCGAGTACAAAAATGTTATAATTACTCTTAGCCATTAGATGTGAAATCGGGTCATACTGGTGTTATAATGTTTTTTGGAGTTTCAGGTGGCTTTGGCTAGCAGAATTTTCTCTAATAAAAGAAATCTTAAGTTTGAATGTTTGGAAACTGGTATTCAATCAAGCAATAACAAGGCTCACTCTTGCACTTCCATATATGCTCACTTTTTCTTCTAGTGATTACATTTTAGTGAAGACCAAATCTCAGGATGTTGCAGTGCTAGCACTGGAATATCCTTGAATTGATCATCCCAACTTCTATTATTATGGACAAACAAAATAAAATTTCCCAGGCCTTAAAAATAATGTGTTTTGGAAACATATTATTTGAACTATATATTTTTAGGCGTTTGTATATTGGTGAGAGCTGCATTATTTTTGGAGATTCAAATTCCATAATTAAAACCAGTATTGAACTTGAACCCTTGGTTTAAGTATCGAACAGTGAAATTGCATTTCTAGTGGGGTTTTAGAGTGCGGCCTTAGTTTTGTTGTAAAGCCTAAGCCTATGCCAACTGCACTCCATAATGGAAATCTCACCCTTAGGAGAAACTTGAGACCAAGAGAGATGGACTAATTAAAGTGTGAGACCATGCCTAGGAGAAGGGAGGGGGTGATCATTTTTTATCAAAAACGATACGAGAGAGATTTCATTTTTGAAAAAGTGACAAATCATCATTATAGTCTTATTCCAACTATATGAGGATGTTATTTTTTATAAGAGCATAAATTTTATTAATTTTATTTTTTTATAAGAGCATAAATATTACAATGACGGTGGAGGTCGGTTATTTATGATAGGGATGTATCAAAAGTTTTTCGTTGGCTGCCAATGTAATACAACTCCCTTCCTTTCTCATCTGGGCTTGGGGTTTGAAATTGCAGAAAAGTGACATAAATCTGTCCATGGGAAACTCTAGGATTTCCTTATAGGTGTTATATTTTCGTATCTTTAAACTCACACATTACTTTAAAGGATTTTTACATAGATATTTATATAGAAGACCTACATCTATTAGATTTTGCTTCTATAGTTAAGGGTTAGCCAACAATATTATTTGTCGATATTAATCATCTTTATAGGTCATAATTAATGTGTATGTGACATTATTATTGGTGCACTCATAAAAAAATCAAGAAAATGTTTGCAAACAAAATATAAATATATTTGATACCGTGTAACTTGGAAGGTCAACCTTGTTTAATATGAAAAAAATCATAAATTACTTGTTTGTGAAATTATTTCCCATGAACATGGAAAATAGTGTTTTTCAATCGTTATTGAAAATTTTCATTGTTTAAATCTTTATATCTATCTAATAAAGGAAATCCTCTAGAGGAATACCAAAGTAGATGACTTAGACTACAAAGCTAATTAGAATCTCATATGGAAATAGTCTCATGTCAAGGGGACATCATCATCATAATTTTTTTCTAATTAATTGAGGTTGGCTACATAAATCCTGGTCCGCTACTATACTCTATTAAAAGTCATACTCTTAGTGAGGTCATAAGTCGTTATATCTTTTAGGATTATTTTCAACCATATCCTTTTAGGCCTATCCTTTATCATTTTTAGTCCTTCCATTTGAACTAGCTCGCACTTCCTAACAGGTGTTGTACTTGATTGGCGTCAAACTTGGCCAGCCCACCAAAGTTTGTTTTCTCCCATCTTATCGCCTATTGGTACCACACCTAAATTCTCCCGAATGAATTTATTTTAAATTTTATCCCTTTTTGTCTTGTCACCCATTCATCTCAACAACCTCATCTCCGCTATACTCATTCTATGAGCATATTGTTTTTTGTCCATCCAATACTCTACCCCACAAAGCAAAGCTGGTCTCATATCTAATGGAGATAAAGAAACAATTTTCCAGTACACCTGAAAAGCATTTTGAAGGCTTCTTGGAATGTGCTCTAGGTGAGTTCATGAAATATTATTCCTGCCTATACCCAATACTAGTATTGAGTTTAGGGGCAATGGGGAATAAGCGATTTACTACCCATACAAATGCCCTGCAATGCAGGGAGAAATAAATTTAATATCATTTTTAATAATCTCAAAATTATCTAAATTAATTTGGATAAGCCAAAAGATTTCGTACTTTCGTTGGAGTATATTGTCTATTGACTCTCTCCAGTAAAATTCAATCTTAAAATTACTTTAAGACCCCAAAATTTTTAGGGATGTGACCGCTTCAACCAATAGACTAACTTCATTTTTTTTAAAAATGTACTCTATATACACTTGAAGAAAATAGTCTCAAGATTAAATAGATACCGTCCAATTTTTTGGAGGTGAGACCGACGTGTTAGAAAATCAAAATTCTTAGGTGATTCTCAATTTAAAAAAAAAACAATCCTCCCAAATAGGTCTTCTACCCATGGAAATAGATGTACAATATGCTCCACTAGGAGCATAGTATACATGTTCTTTGATAAAAAGGATGTTAGCAAATAGTGACATCTAGTAATAGTTAAAATTTTAGAAAAATTACGTACATATCCTTTTAAAGTTATGAGGCTTGGTGGAAGCCAAGGCTTTCCCAAAGAACTTCGGATTTTAAGAATGGATTTTCTAAATGTGAAGTTTTGTTTGGAGCCCAACAAGCTCACATGGAGTCGTTGGAGGTCAAGGATTTTTTTGAGAGAACTTTTTAGAATATGGATACTCTGAAATCTGAAGGAATTTTAGCCGGTAGGTTAAATAAATTTTTGGGAAATTATAACTAACCCATAATACTAGACTTCCTATGCAAGTTACCTCCAACCAAATTTCTTTTTTCACTTTTTATCCTAAATATACATTCTTAGCAAATACCCCCAACGCAAAAAAAAAAAAAAGTCTAAACTACCCTCCCATATGTTTACCCATCCCTATATTTCCTCTTACCCACGAAAAGGCAGTCAGACGTATTCTTAGGGTGGTCTGACAGTGTAATGTTGGTCCGGTAAATAACAGTGGCGGTCCGGCAATACAAGTGGCAGTCCGGCAGTAGAAGTGGCGATCCATCACTGACAAAGAACGGTCTGACACTGCTAAAGAGTGGACCAACAACAGGCCCATGCAGTCCAGCAACCGACCCAAAGTGCAGTCCGACAATGTCAAAGAGCGGTCCGACAATGTCAATGAGCAATCCTGTAGCCCATGTAAACCAACGTGAATGTCCGGCCAAAAATAAATTTTTTATGTAGGAAAAAGGGTATTTTCATTAAAAAAAATGTACGTTTTTTACTTGGAGGGGTATTTGCTAGAAAAGTGTATTTTGGGGAAAAAAGTGAGAAAAAAGTTTGGTTGGGGGTAACTTGCATAGAAAGTCTAGTCTTGGGGGTTATTTGTAACTTTTTCAAAGAGTAGTTGGGGAAAACAACAAAATAAAGAAACATGGGTATGAACATAATATTCATATTTTTAAGGATTTTTTTTTAAAAAAAAATTACAAAAACCTCTCAAAAGTAGACTTTTTAGACAACCTCAAGTTTTTTTTTTTTCACAATTTTTACCCCAAAATGAGTTTTTATAGCAAATACCGTTAAGTCAAAAAGTTATATTTTTGACAAAAATGCCTTTCCCATACATAAAAAATTATGTTGGGCCAGACATGATGTGGACTCACGAACAGGACCGAGAGAATAAAGTATCGCAACTGCATGAAGAAAACCTTAGGCCAATATTGCCGGACTGGGACATGGTTATGCTGGACCAAGTGAACATATTGTCGGACCTTGTGATCAGTATGCAGGACAGCCTTTATAAAATGTCGGACCCCATTTTTTTTCTAAAACCCGGTTGTTAGATCCCCTTTATAAACTGCCAGATCCCTTATTTTTCCACAAAAATTTTGTGCGAGACCACCTTTATAAAGTGCCTGACCGCCTTTAAAAAATTAGGTCGTGGGCAGGAAAGAGGAGCGAGAGGCGTTTTAACTAAAGGGAGGGCATTTTGATCTTTTTTTATTTTTATTTTTTACGGGGGTAGTTATTAGAAATGCATATTTTAATATAAAAGTTGAAAAAAAAAAAAGAGAATAGTAAAAAAGTTGTCTAGAAAATCAAAATGGGCTTTATACCCCCATGCTACTTCCCCAGGACCATGTTGTTTTATGTAGTGGTGTTCACATTCTAGTTTTTCTCTCTTTCCAATGAAACAAACGTGAGAGAGAGACTTGATCATCAGAAATATCTCTTCACTAGAGAAATCTTACCTCAAACCAAACAGTTTCAATATTCCTTTATATTTGATTTATTTTCAAATTCTTTATATTCCATTTTTTTTTTCCTGTCTTTTTTTACTGCCCTTTTTTTTCCTCTATGTACACCCAAAAGTATGAGAGAAAATATGATTAAAGGGTTTTGTTAGGCTATAGCATTTGATCATTTGCATGGACTATGGATCAAGCTGAGGTATTTACGTTATTTGACTCAATTTAATAGTCACAAAATAAATGACTAAGCTATTTCCGACTTGTTTGAGATTCCAAAACTATAATATATATTATTTTTGTTAAAAAATATTTTGTTCTAGGCATAAAATTTATATAACCAAGGTTATTTTGGTTGTGCAATCCAGGTACCCATGCTTGTTAAGGACTCAAGCATTTTTTATTTTTGAGCATTTGCAGATACTCATAGAGTCAATTGAGGCAAATGATTTTATTAAAGTAGCATCTTTGTCAAAAATATGCTTTTTAATTTAATCATGTCGATAAAAATTATTTTCCAAAAATTCAAAAAAGCCTCGGGTTTAAAACCCGTTAAGAAAAATGTAAAATGCCAGCTGATTGGGTTGATTTAGTACCTTAAATATTAAGGATGTAACCTCTTCACCCTTATTAATAAAAAAATAATTCAATTTCACCCTAGATACACTTGAAAATAAATAAATAAATAATGTCTCAATATTGAATAGATACAGTCTAAATTTTAGAGGGTGTGATCTGAGTACTAAAAGGACTCAAAATTCAATTTTTTTTTCTTATTTAGGGAGTAAATGTAAATTATGCTCCCGCGGGAGTATAATCCACAATAAAGAAAAGAAGTCTCCCACTGAATTTTCCGCGCTGTGAGCAATTACAGAACTCCACAAATTACATATAAGTCACCGCAATATGCCCAAAATAACCAAACTACCCCCCAAGCGATATTTACAAATTCGTCCTAGATTATACCAGCGCGCCCTATTTGACTCGAAGTCCTCCCTCTGACTTTTCCGGCGAAACTTGGCTGGCAAAGTTCACGTTTCGCCGGATTCTGGGGTTGGAGCCTGAAGCTAAAAATTAATGGAGAGTTACTGACTATTTTCTGGCGTTTTTAGTAGTGCTTTACGGGCTGCCATTAATATTTATTGAGTGTGATATATGCTGAGAATTAGAAGAAGAGGAGTATTTACAGTAATTAATGGAATAATGAGGGCCTCCTCTTCTATGGAAACTGATTCCAGTAACAAAATTTACGTTCATTATGGGCACGATGATTACTGTAAATTTAACAGGTGGACTTCCAGGTAAACCCCTCATTTTTCTTAGTTCATTTCCTCCTAATCTTTTGATTTGTATGTATACGCAGAGAAATTCAATCTCTATTCTAGGGTTCACCATTGAAGATCGAGATGAAACAGTAGTATTTGTGAAAATATTATGTTTGTGTTCTGAGTCTTATGTATTTGATTGACTGAAGTAGTTTACGACCTTTCTTATTGCCCTAGTATTTCTCTCTATATTTTTTTTTGAAAATTTTAGTTTATTTTGCAATTTGCAAGAGTTGCAAGCTGGAAAAATTTTCTATTTGTTTGATTTTTGGGATCTTCTCAATCTCTTCCTTCTGTAATATGCTGAATTTGGTTGATAAACTCCTTTATGTTCACCATGGTTTATATAATTATCAAATATCTCTTTTATGTATTTTGTGGCAAGTCATTTTAATTGAGAAAGTGTAATTCCTATTTTTCTCACCTGTATTCATGTTAATCACCGGTATTTCGTGCTGAATTATTTTTAGCTTTTGCTTGATATTCGCTTAGGTTGTTTTACTAGTTTCTCAACTTCTTTATGTTGTTTTGTTGCATTGAAGAATTCATTTTCTTCCTGCTCCAGAATTTCAGTTGGAAAACATACTACTAAGGTATGCAATGAGACCATTTACCTTTGGTACAAGGTGGTCACAACTGATCTTGACTATGTGGATGTGAAATTGGGTGGCTGCATTTATTTCATTGGCCAAGCTCAAAGTTCAAAAAAAAAATCTCAAACTTTGTGATACACCCAAGCTATCAAATTTCACATCAAATGGTTATAAGTAATTGTGACCTCCCGGTGCCAAAAGTAAATGGTCTCATTATATCTCTCTCTCTCTATATATATATATATATATTAGGTTGAGAAATCATCCATCTCTTTTAATAAATCCTTTTATTGCCAGGGAGTCCTACCAGTTTATGTATGATAGACCATGGCAACATATTGTGGATTTCTATTCTTGTTTGGTAGACCGGCGTTTGTCATTGTCTAGCATGTTCGTTGTTGAGGTATGTCCATAATTCTTTATCTCTAGAATCCTTCGGCAATTTCTTCTTCTAAAACCACTAGTTTTATGATGCATGTGTACATGGGGAAACTATAATATCAGTGTTTTCAGACTTGCCTTGGGCCAGGTACTCACCCTTGTCCGAGGTAAGTTATGTGGGCAAGTCCAAATGGACTCGTCGGTTACTGTACAGTGCCCAAAAGCCCTTGGAAAAATAAATAAAAATAAAAATCTAAAAGATAAAAGAAAAATAGTAAAGGTCAAATAAAACCAAAAAGAACCTAAAAGTCTAAATAAGCCTAAAAAGGTATACAAAACATGGATTTAAAAAAATTGACTTATAGTTGGGGACATTTTAAAAAATCCAAAAAAATATAAAAGTATGGCATATGGCAAGAAAACCTCAACAATCTTTACCAAAAACATCCAAATTATATACACATCAAGTTTGTAGGGTAACTTGGCTCGCCAAGGTGATGAGTATGAGTAATTCGGACTCGGCCGAGTCTGAAAACACTGTATAATATAGTTCTGCAATCGAGTTCTATCACTCTAAAGCTATACTGGAATTTGTTGATTTTCTTATGAATGTGGCCTGTTTAACTTCCATTCTTTTTAACAGGGAAATATGTTTGAGGATGTGATTGAAGAAACTCATGCATGCAAGGAAATTGAATCAGCTGAGACTTACAAGGATTCTAGGGGTGGGAGATGGGCAAGAAGGACATTTAAAATAGTTGTTTCATACCATGGGAGTTCCTTTGATGGGTGGCAAAAGCAACCAGGCCTGAGAACTGTTCAAGGGTAAATTCGACGATATTTCTTTCATACTTCGGAAGAAGGGAAAGTGCATCATAATGTGTTTGACTATGGCAAAACCATAGTCCATTGGGTCATAGCCATCCGTTTAAATGATGGATGATGATGATGAGAGAGTGTGACCCACTAGAGCTGTACATGTCCCCCAACAGTTGCTCAACAAAACACTCTTTCTATTACGTCCATTCCATAAGAAGGGATGGCCCAATGGACAACAGTATACTATAATTTCCTTGAATTTATCGGTAACTGATTCATATGATTGTGAATGCACTACTATCGTGCGGTGATCAAAAATGGTTTTATTATGTAATTTTCACTGGGCATTCAACTGGTTAACTTCGTCAGGTCAGTTGAAAGCGTTCTTGGGAAATTTGTGGATGACAAAAAAGCTCAGCAGCTGAGAGACAAATCTTTACCTGTTGAAGGTTGTGCAACAGTTGCTGGGCGAACTGACAAAGGGGTATCAGCACTTCAACAAGTCTGTTCATTCTGTGGGTTACACGTTTGCTACTTTAACATGCACACTTTCTTCTTGATTTGGCCTATTTTACTTTTAAATTGCAACTGTTCATTATGTTTACTGCATGTAGGTATTGTTTTTAACTGAAAATATATATGGAACTCTCTGATTTTGAATGATGTGTATTATATATATATATATATATATATATATATATATATATA
>NW_006499801.1:3982140-4016591 GCF_000471905.2 Amborella trichopoda
TAGATGGATAGCTCAAGTGGATTGTTAGTCTTGTTACTACAGTGGGACTGTGGGAGTGAATCTTAAGTGATCATGCTCACTATAGAGACTCGTTTCTGGGGAGCACATCAACCATTCTGTCAGCTTACCTATTTACATCCTAGAAAAATATTCCTATCCATTTGGAACCGCAAATTTTGTTTACCCTCTCAGCCCAATGTATTGTTGATGCTTGCACTATATTGGTATATAAATCAAACACTGACAAACTTTTTCTTGTGGGGATACAAGTTAATAAGTCTAATATATTCATTAAGTTGCTTCTATGTATGTTTTGATTATGTCTATTTCCACTTTTGGTTTTTACAATTATGCGTTGGTGTTTCATTATCTTGCAGTCATTTTTCTCCTTATGTTATTTTCCTTTCTCTTCATCATGATTCATGAAATATAGCTGCTGATGTGTGCATATTTGTAGGTCTCACGTGCATTCCATCCTAATTTCTCAGCTAAATGGAGGCATTATTTATACATTTTCCCTCTCAAGGTTGAAGAGGAAAGCCTGGGCCTTGAAAACATAGGTGGTGGTTTTATTCAGTGCAACAACCATGATGAAGAAAGGAAAGAATGGGTTGAAAATGGGCTAGAGAATGGGTGCTCAATAATGGTAGATGAGGACTATCTTGAGAGAAGTAAACCAATGAGATTCAGTGTTAGCAAGGTTGATAGAATTCTGCGACAGTTGGAAGGGAGGTTATTGTCCTATAAAATGTTTGCAAGGGATACTAAATCTTCAAGGAATGAGTAAGTGACTCACAATCCTTTCACCCGTTTCTCCCTCCTATCAAGTGCCATGATATCCTCTGAGACGGAGAAAGAGAGACGGGTATTATTTCCAGGGGAGCACTCAGTAACTGCTTTGTTGCTGTCAGGGGTCCACCCACAGAGTGCTTCCTTTACCATGCTCGAGCAGCTGAAACCAGACTACCTTGCCCAGATGAGGTTCTTGCGTCTCTCTCTTTCTTTCTCTCTCTCTCTCTCTCTCTACCTGCCCAAACACTGACTGTGCTTTAATAGGTTGATGGCAATGGATTAGGAGTCATGTGCGTGGAACTGGTAGCAAATAGGTTCTTGCGTAAGGTATACTTTGAATATATCTCTGTTTCTTTTTGGGGGCACATGGGAATTACTTCACCAATTCCCAAGGTTTAAGTCCCAACTCCCAACTTTCTACCAATAATAGAAAAGAACATATTTTCCAGTTGGCTTGCTATTGGTGTATATTTCCGAGTGAATGTTAAGCTCTCCTAGAGGGGCATCCCCTGTTATAGGATTGTAGAATCATAAAATTAGAGACCTTTAGGATGCATTGGTTTCTGTGATCTCTCTCTTTCCTTTTTCATATCTTCAGTGAATCTAAAGATTTAGATTATCCAGTGATCTATTGTTTCATCCTTTGGTGTTCTCTTCCTGATGTATAAACTCCCATTTTTGTGTTGTATGAGTATTTGTAGATGGTTCGAGTTCTTGTAGCAACATCAATAAGAGAGGCAGCTGCTGGTGCGGGCGATGATGTGTTGCTTAGGCTCATGGATGCAACATGTAGGCGAGCCACTGCACCTCCAGCTCCTCCGGATGGCCTTTGCCTTGTGGATGTTGGTTATGAAGATTTCAAGCCAGGAAACACATTCATTCGATGAGCAGCAACCAGTTTACTTTTGTGTGTGTGTGTTTGTGTGTGTGTGTGTGTGTGTGTGTGTGTGAGAGAGAGAGAGAGAGATTGCATCTAGAATGTCTAGATTGAATTGGTCTGGGATTTTCTTGGTCCGTTCATCAGAGAGTCCAATATTTGTGAGAAGTTTAGATTTTAGACGGAGAGGGTATATCTATTTTTATAAGTTTGGCTTTTTATTAAATTATTTCTACCTAGTTCAATTTTTCAGGGGAGAAGCCTTTGTTCAAGTATTTCCATACTTCACAAACAATGCATGATCCACTCCCTGTTATGGGAGCCATGCGAGGAATATTTTTTATCTTGTTTAAGTTGAGAGAACAATACTTGTCGGGAAGAAGTTTGTATTTGTGTTTCTTGGACCCTTTGTAATGGGTTAATTTAGCATTCTAAGCAGGGCTTTAAACTCACCGATCGAGATAGGAAATTATTCCAAGATGAACCGGTACTTGGCAAGTATTAGGAACCAGTCCTACTCGGCAGTGGATCACATATAGCATCTTCTACTATTTTGCCTTTTTTTTTTTAAGTAGACTGAGATTCTCAAACTGGAGAATCAGTCAAATCGCGTATTTGCCAGTCCATGGTTTCCTAGATCACCAGCCTGCACAGCAATTCTACCAATCGATTTCTGAATTTTTTGGTGTCTTCCTTTTGATTGTTTTTTATGCAGAACAAAGGGTGCAGATTACGTGATGAACTTGACCCCTACATCACATAGCTGAGCTCCCCAAAAATGTGGGGTAATCATTTTGGTCTAAAAATTTTCGGATCATGTTTAAATCACCTCCAAGATCAAGCAATTTCATCGAAGGAGATAAAAGTGGTTTGGAGCTTGAAGAACGCTCCATATCAATTCCCCCCCTCAGAAAGGAGATAAAGTGGTTTGGAGCTTGAAGAGCGCTCCATATCAATTCCCCCCCCCAGGAGACTTAAATAAGTCAATTAAGAGACCATAAATCTATCAGGGGTGTCGTTTCAATAAGGTTGCAACCTCAAACAATCGCACCTTCAAATTTTATCACATGTAATTTTGGAGAAAAATGTTCTTAGGATTATCTTAAAATTCATTTTCATCATTAATTATAAAATTTTAAATTCCAAAAATGGTTAAAATCAAGTAGATCTATAAACGTATAAAAATCTTGAAAATGGACGGTCAAGATAATGTGTTGCAATATGCACCATCTCTGAGACTCAAGATATTTTTTTTTTCATATTCATACGTCTCAATGTCGAGGTGATCAATTAAGAGGTTTTCAACATTAAAACAATCTTTTCTGATAGATTTTTTAGGCTCATCTTTACTTCTACATTTTAAGCTTGCAACCTTATATAGACTTTTTCCATCTATCAGAGCTCAAATGCACTTTTTTGTCTTGGAATAGTAATAAGGTGAATCAGAAATTTGAATATGTAAAAATCCGCTTAGGTTTTATGAGGGTTGGACCACCTAAACTATATGATCCGGGTTACCATGTGGGCTTCTCCGGTCAGAATTTTTCCTTATCAGCATCTTCAAATTGGGAAAGCATTTCGTGGCGCCCTGCCAATATATAGTATTTGTGAACCTTGATCATATTCGTCAGATCTGAGTGGATGGCTAAGAGGCTTGAGTCACAATGTCACAAGCTGACCCTTGAGCATCATATTTCTATTAAGATCAAATGGCTCAGAAGTAGGGTCACGTACAATTTATATATAGTTGGGGTTACATATAAAGTTTCCTCCGACGTAGGGTCACGATAGTTGGGGTCACAAAGAAAGTTTCCCTTTCAAAATTTATTTTTGAGCTGCCAGTACGAATTGAGTTTTAACTGAAATTGGATATACAGGCAACCGTTGTCATGCATAAAGCAATTACTCCTGCTCAGTGTTTCAAAACCCATATTGGTGGGGTGGATCATGCACTCACAAATCAGTAGATGTATTGATGATCTCGATCGGTTTGAATCGGTGATCCAAAAATAAGATAAAAAAAAAAAAAATAGAGACCCACAAAAGTGTTAGATGAGCTTAAAGAAAAGTGATAAATATATAAAAGGGGTTAGGAGGGAAGCAGGCTAGAACACATAGCATTCCCGAGCTGCTTCTGTCCCAACGAATACCCATCTGGTTCAGCTATGGGAATCAGAAATACCTAGATTTTAAAACACTTGCCTTACTTATTTAACAATCTAAAACAATAAATGTTGTGTTGGTATAAGCATGATTTGTAACTAAATAATCTAAAGGTGCCATTAGTGTGCTAGCTCGTAGAATCAGCGCCCTTTATTATACAGAAAATAAAGAGTACTTATTGTCAGGCAATAAAGGGCAAGAAACCTTCTTCTTTAAAAGAATAATGCCCTTTAAATTGAACAAAAAAATGTTCATATTTTGGACTATCAGATTTAAGTTGTAGGAAATCAAACCTCAACCTAGGGAAGCAACCTCGGAAAAATATCACATGCCTTATTTATGTGCATGAAAAAGAATAAAAATCTTTAGATCAAACAGAAGTGTTCGAATTTTGGATGATCAGATATGTCCCTTTATAATAATAAAATATAAAAAAATAAAACTTATTATTGATACAAGAAAGCTATAATCAATCTGAACCATTAGATATAAACTCAGACCGTTTGGATTATATCATTGACTAAGCTCAAAATCCAAAGAAGATTTTTTTTTCAATAATATATCCCTTAATATTGGATTTGACATTTGATGGATAAGGGATATTGTGTACTAAAAGTAGACAAGTCTTGTAGCATTCAGTCTATATAAACTTTTTCCATATATTATATATATGAAAATTATTACATCTCAAAAAATGTGCAGTCGCGTTTATGTGCAATTGTGTACATCAAATATTTGGACATCTGCAATCAACAAAACATGGAAAGAAACAATATCAATTCATTGATGAATGTCAATCCAGTCATTTAAAAGCCATCCCAAGATTAGGCATTTCTTTAACTATTCACCAAAATAAATAAAAAGATAAAATTCAACTTCCGCATTCTTTATTTGAGAAATAAGTTTTTAAAAAGAACCCTCCTGTACTATTTGTCTAGCAAGCAGCTCTTCATTCCGCTCACTACAGTATAGCTCAAAGAACTGATGACTTTGACTTGGAAGGCCCATGTAGTTCTTTCTATCAGTACTGGGCAAATGCACATTGTTATAATTGTAGTTATTGCAGTGGCTTAGAAAGTGGCCATGGCTATATTGCTCTTGATCATACAATTTCTTGATCAGTATATTTCTCTCCCTTTCATTTTTTACCTGGTATTGACCCATGAAATCACTTCTAAAAGGGACACAATTCAAAGTGGTGTGAGCATAGTATTTTTAGGGTCAAATCCCATCAAGGGCCTCACCCCAAAATTCACATTCTGAAATTGCTCCATCTCTCCTGCCTTGTAAACACCTTCATGCAGTCCCAAATTCTCACTGGTCCCGTAAAGACCATCATGCCGGCCCAAATTCTCACTGGGTTTCATTGATATGGGCTCAACATTCATCACAGGAAAATTACATGGCAGTAGTTGATTCAACAAGTGTGGGTTTATCATCTCTCCCCTCTCTATCTCTCTAACCTCTTGCTCCTCCATTTTCTGTACCACCCCCACATTCCCCATGCTCAACCTCTCTCTGACAAAAGAAATTGTTGCGTTGAGTCAATCGGCAAGAGCTGCAAGGTCTTCTACGCTCATGTGGTCGAGTCGATCGTCCCAAGATGGATAGAGAATTGCCGAGTTCTCCCACCTCAATGAGTGGAGCTTTCTTGCACCTTCTTGATCTTGTCTTTCAAAAAGCCTGTTGAATTGAACGTCTTCTTTTCTCTGTGCTCTTTGGGTAAGCTCATATACCTTTGAACTACATTCATGCAAGTAGTAGACTTGTCTTCAGGCCATATATCTAGATCTCCATTGGGGCTAAAGCTTACGAGGCATGTGTCTACTCCACATAGAATAGAGAACTCTGAGGCTTTCTTCTTTAGGCCTTTCTTTCTCTTTCTAAATGTATCATTTCTCTGGTTTGGACGACCCATGATGTTGTTATTTCTGGGGAGCTTCGTCTGATCTGCAATAGAGATGAGAGAAGATTATGAAGAAGAAATCAATAGAGAGAGAAGATTATGAACAGGAAGTTCAACAGAAAGGGGATGCTATGAAGGAAAAGAAAAATATTGGGCTAATGGTCCCTCAACACAATGTACCAGTGTTAAAACTCAGCCAAGTCCTCAGCCAATCAATTCGGCCTTGGAACCCTGCCGAGGCGAGTTCTCCATGTGTACTTGGGATTATTGTAAAGGTCTTAAAAATTAATAATTTTTTTTACTAAATGAACAATAAATGATGCAAAAATATGTTTCTATATAATCTTTGTTCTTTTTATGATGATTTTGGATTTTCCTTATAATATGCTTTATTTTTTGTTCCATTTTTTTAAGTCTTATGAATTGTTTCAAGCTAAAAATTAAATTTCCTATATTACCTCTTCTATATACATTTTTTTTTTTCTGTTTCTTTTTTTGTGGATTTTTCATATTGTTTAAGATTTTTTTAGCTTTGTGCTGATTTTTTTTTTGTTTTTAACAATAATGTTTTGATTTGGCAATAGTGAAACATTCTCAGGCACATACACAACTCGAGTCCACTCAAAAGTGCCCGAGTTACTCAGCTCAACAAGCACCTTAAACCCATTTTATAAGCCACAATTTTCTGGTTCATTCTCAAATAAGAAATCAGATGAATTGGCTGATAAAATGTGGGTTCTTATATTGAAACCTAATGTTCAAGCCTCTGTGACCTAAACAAACCACTTTAACCTTCAAAAGTAAGGATCAAACGAAACCAGAAATGACAGAAAATGCTAGACGTATAGCACTGGGATAGACAAAAAAACCCATTTGGGTAAATGATGAAAAGTCTGAACTTATCTATCTTGAGTTGCTCTGGTTACTTCTGAGAAACTAAGGATTATTTTGCACTATTTTAAGAAACACACATGCATACATCACTTCATGAAGGTTCCTAGATATCCATGAAAGGACATGCATTCCTCATCAGATTACCTTAGCTAAAATTAGCAGCTAACTATCAAAAAATCACATCTTCAACAAGCCAGGGTTAGTTAATAGAAGCAACTGAGATGCTTTGAGAGTAGAATTGAAAAATAAATCTCATTCTGATTAAAATTCTCCAAAAATAAAATAGAATCTCAATCATGAAAAAGTAAATCAATAGAAGGCATTTCATGCAAGAATGCATTATACTTCACAAATTAGAAATGTAAAAGTACAAGAATGAAACTCATATAGCATTGATCAACCAAAGGTGCAATTTAGCAACATAAACAGAATATGCTTTAACAAAATCATGAAACAGCAAATTAAAGAAAAACATAAGTGAGAAGAAAATAAGCACAAACCCATAATTTATTTATTTTTATTCTTAGCATAAACCCTTTAAATTTATGTCCTGCCCCAAATTATAAGCCGCCTAAAGAAAAACCAATCTCTCTTGGTAATATATCAAATAAAGCCTGCATTTTATTTTTTCACAAACCTCTCACATGTGTTTTCAAATGGGTTTTGAACCAAAACACCCCTCTAAAAAATTAGCATCAGAACAAATGAAAAAAAAAATCCTCTAGAAAACATCAAAATTGGCACCCTAGAACAAATATTTCAAGATAAATCTAGTAAATTTGTTAAGATAAGGTAACACATATTCTTTACCTTTTAAAAAGGGAAATAAACATCCTGAAATATTTTTCCCTATTTTAAATAGCACAATTATTTTCTAGGAAGTCACAATGTAGAAGAGGGAGAATCTTGTTCTCTTTTCTAAAAAAATATTTGGTCCAAAAACACTTTAAATAAAAATTCCACGTGGGGGGTTTCTTTAAAAGAATAAAAGAGTATGTATTTTATTTGACATTTCCAAAAAAATATTGGTTTTTTGAAAGCAGTCCATAATCTAGGGGTAGGGTGTAAATTTCTGTAATTTAAATGAAAAACAAGTAAATACATGGGAAATACTACAAAATGAAGAAAAACATAGAACAGAGACAAGAGATAAATTTTCAAAATATAAAAGAGCATAAAACACAATAAAATATTAATTATGGTATTGAGGGAGAGCAGACAAATCACAATAAATATGCCTAAAAAAGAAAAAAAAAAACAGAGTAGAAAAAGAAATCTAAGCAACTAAAAAGAAGAGTAAAATATACCAACACGCATGAGAGAAACCATGAGACTTGAACCATAAATATACAATAAAAATTATTAATTTTGGAAAAATAGTATCTACTATGTAACAAAAATAGAGAAAATGAGATTTTAATAAAGTAGAATTGAAGCTAACTTAGTAATTACAATAATTGTACTCCAACCAAAAATAGAGAAAACTAGAGTTCAATAAAGTAAATTGGTATTCAACTTAGAAAGTACTTCAAAATCTTCATAAATTCTTAATCAACAAACTGAAATCATTAGAACTTAGAAGAATGGGAGAAGTGAAGCATTTAAGAAAACTATTAACCAGTTTGATTTAACATCCATTTAAGAAAATAGAAGGGAGACACTAACCCAGAAAAAGAAAATTATCAATTAAATAAAAACAAGTTAAAGCTCTCACAAATATTCAAAAAAAAGTAAATCAAAATCATTGACATGACACAGAAGCCCAAAACTCCATATCATATCTGTAACATACAGTCATAATGCTCAACTCAAGAAAAAAAAAAAAACTCTCTAAAAGATAACTCACATTGTGCCAATCAAAATGGTAAAACAAAGCATAAAAAGGCAACAAAAGGAAAATTTAGAGTCCTTAACGATTGTACCTGCTTTTCTCAAACAAACAATAACAGAGAGAGAGGGGAGGAGAGAGAGAGTTGCATAATAGTTTAGAGAGAGAGAGAGAGAGGCACCTGCAACAGACAGAAACAAACTACGAGGAATATACAAATCGAAAAAACAGATGTATATTCGTTAAACAGAGTGAAACCTTCCCTTTTGTAGAGGGAGAGAGAACGACAAAATATATATAAATATATATTCTTTAAAACAGAGCTTGTCTATGAGAGATTGCAGAGAAAAGAAAGCTTCCTTTCTAGAGAGAGGTATTTTTGTATATATTGCAAGTTTCTTAATGAAAATTCCATTTCCGAAATCTCATCAAATATTTCGCGAGAAGTAAGAAAATGGAAATGGAGACAGCTGATTACACGGAATTAAATTGAATATTTTTCTTTATAAATAAACATTCGTTTACGTATTAGAATTTCGAAAAGGAAAGAGGTTTATATAGAGCTCACGCTTTAAACAATCAAATTAGAGCCCACCTCAAAAAATTCATTAGAAGTGGTCGTTTAGATGTTAAATATCCTCAAATTGATCATCTCGACATAGGCAAGAGAAATAAATAGATTTATGACACATCTTTTGACCGTCAATTTTCATGATTTTCAAGTTTTTGTGGAATTGTTCGATATAAACTATTTTTTAAAGTTTAAATTTTATAATTAAAAATTAAAATATATTTTAACGTTCTCGCAAAGATTTTCAGTATTAAAACCACATTTCTCAAAACTATTTGAAAGTGCACTTCATGTTGATTGTTTGGAACCTTGGCTCCATACAAAACTACACCCATTAGAAAAGGGAAAAGTTTATATAGAGCTTAAGCTCTAAATAATCAAATTAGAGCCTACATCAAAACTTTTACTAGAAGAGATTGTTTTGATGCCCAAATTTAATGAAATTGATCATCTCGACATCAAGATACATGGACATGAGAAAAAAATGGATTTCAAGTTTTGAAAATAGTACATCTTGTAACGCATTTTTGGACCATCAATTTTCAAGATTTTCAAGTTTTTATAGATATGCTCCATCTACACTACTTTTTAAGCCTTAAATTTTATAACTAAAAAAGACAATATAATTTAAGACTATCGCAAAACTTTTTACTATTGAAACCATATTTTTCGATACTATTTGAAGGTAGGCTCTAATTTGATTGTTTAGAGCCTCGACTTTATACGAACCACACCTTTAAAAAAATATATATAAAAAAAATTATTTACTTTAATATAAAGAGGTAAGAATACTCATAATCGACTAGATTCAAAGTTCAAAAATAAAATTTTCAAATTTCATGACAAACCCTAAACCATCATCAAATTTGACATCTAATGGTTATGATTGATTGTGACATCATTATACTAATAATAAATAGCCTCATAACGTACAATCCTTTAAAATTTTTGCATTGTCTTAGCCAATATTACTATAGTGCTCTTCTTCCAAAACAACTCGAGTCTTCGTATATGTGCCCTATAATAAAGCAGCTCAGTTCACCCCCTCACTAAAATAAAGAGGATGAGGTTATCATGCGGGTCATGGACTCACACGTAGAAATTTAGGCCCTCGAATAATTTTTTTTTGAAAAAAAATTTGATCTTAATATTTAGAGAATATGTTATATTTAATATGAAGATTATTAATTTGTAAAAATAAAAAAAATTTAAAAATTAAAAATTATATTTTTATAGAGAAAATATTTAAGCGCTTGATTTTACTTTCTTTTTGGAGGACTATTACTTAAGAGACTTTGTTTTGATGGGTAGTGTGGATCTCTGGCCTGCATAGTAATAGGTATATTGTTTGGCTGCACCAAACAATTTTCCAAATCCACATATAATTAAAACTTTTAGAAGCACCTCTGACATATAAAAAAGTGGCTATGAAATATCAAAATTTTGAAAATGACAACTTATAATTTTATAAGATACGTTTTATATTAAAATTTACAAAATTGGCAAGCCATACATGCTTTTTATGTATTATTTTCAGTTTTAAAAATGCACTTGAAAACTTTCCAGAATCTTTCTGAATAAACGAAGTGCTTCATTTTCTTTTTGACAAAATAAATTAATAGTCTTTTGAATTATTAGGAAATTATGAACAATCCAACCTGTCAAATTCGAACTAGCGACCAAAGGAGGATCTGAGCAACTCACCATAATCCTCCAAAAAAAATTATAGACATAATAGTCTAAAATAATATAAATATAATGAAGGGAAAAGTTTATATAGGTACGAGGCTCTAAACAATCAAATTAGGGCGTGCCTCAAATTTTTCATTAGAAGAGGATGTTTTGATATTCAAATATCCTATAATTGGTCATCTCGTCCTCAAGATGAATTGACATGAGAAAAAAAATGGATTTCAATTTTTGGAAATAGTGCATTTTGTAATACATTTTTAGACCTTCAATTTTTAAGAATTTTAAGTTTTTATAGATCTGCTTGATCTATACTATTTTTTAATTTTTAAGTTTTATAATTTAAAATAAAAATATATTTTAAAACTATCACAAAGATTTCAAGTATTAAAACCACATTTCTCGATACTATACTATTTAAAGGTGCACTTTATTTTGATTGTTTAGAACCTCGACTATATACAAATCGCACCCTATAATAAAATACGAAATATATTATCAATGAGTTGTTTAGCTCTGTATAGGGATATCCATTAAAAAACATGACTAGTATGACCGATCAGAAATTGATTACTATAGTATAGACCCAACGGAGCATGATCTTATGGGCTAGACGCGTTGGTGTTATCGCAACGATAATGATCTTAACGTATGGGTGAGGTTTGTTTAAGGCGCCAGATCTGTACAATTAAGGTCCACCTCTAAAATTTGGTTAGAGGTACTAAATATCTATTTTTATCTTTTATTATAAAATTAAAATTTTGAAAAATCGCATTGAGTAGATCTATGAATACCTAAAAATATTGATAACATAGAGTTCAGATAATTTGTTACAAAATGTACTATTTTTATGATACAAAAATTTTTTTTTTCTTTTTTTTTTATCATATCCACGTATCTCAAGGTCGAGATGATCAATCAAAGGGTTCTCCAACATTGAAAGACTCTTCTAAAGGATTTTTGATATGCGACTTACTTTAATGGTATGAGGTTTATAGTTTTTCCCCAATATATATGTTTAAAAAGATTCGGCAAACCAGCTTCCTCGCAATATAAGTCTAATAATTCAAAAATGAATGGCCAGTGTTGCATGTTAGTGTTTATTTATCAAAAGTAGGAGCATGACATAATTCAAAATTTGCACACATGTGCATCTCATTTATAAGCACTCTAATAAAAAAATAAATCGAGGCTCACAAATATTGTGAAATTAAATAAATCTGTCATTCTTGGCCGTCTAGATCGCCGCCGTCTAAGTTGCTCTCTCTCGATCCAGGCTTTCATGCCTATATTGTAAAGTGTAAGTTTATAAAATCTTTTATGATCTCTGAGACCCTAAATATTACCAACAATATAACTAGCTAGTTAACGGTGATGGTCAGAGATAGAGGTCCAGATCAACTAATGACCATTTTTGTAGAGGGTCGATCCCGTCATCACCGTCCAACCCGTTGCATAGACGGTGATAACCTCGTAGCCATGTTTCTGTTACCATACTTCTGTTCCTTGTACTTTCCCGTAAGGATATCCTCTTTCTCTCTACCAATAAAGCGTGTTTTGGCATGGCGCCTGCCGGTGTTTCTCTCTCTCTCTCTAACCGTGTTTTGGGTATTAAGCACCTTTCCCTCTAACCCTCTGTCTCTCTCACTAAAGAAGAAGACTCCAGAACTGCACATCAGTTCTTAAGCACTCCACTTTCTCTCTCTACAAACAAAGGGCACAAAAGTAGCTTTTTCTGGGTCACATCTCTGAACTTCTTTGGCATAGAGGTACTATCGGTTTCACTCTCTCAAGCTTTCCTTAAAAAAAAGAGAGGAAAGAAAGAGAAGGCCTTTAACTTCTGCTTTTCACCTATTGCATCATGCAATGGAAATTTTACCCTTGTTTTATTTTTTTGATTTCGACGTTTGAATGCACAATGTCTGAGATATCTGAGATAAGATTGCTTTGATTTTATTGTCACTCATTGTTTTCTCATAAATAGATTATTGGTGGATCAGGAGGTAAAAGTGGGAGTTTATAAATGGGTTTGTTATTAGTTTTTTTTTGTTATCACAATTTTTTCTTGGGAAATAGTTGTATGGATTTTTTATTATTGGATATTTATTAGGTTTTAAAGCTGAGAAACTGGGAACTTGGGATCTAGTTTCTTCATTTTTTTTTTGTTGGGTTCAAGCTAGAAGCAATTAGGTTGAAATCTTAGGAGAAATTAGGTTGGTTATATATATAATGAAAGCTAATGAAGAGTATGATATTGATTATAAATATGAAATTGTTGATGACTGTTGCACACGGTTCATTCACTCATTTCTTTTTTCTATTACTAGGTTTAATATCATGGGGTCTTCAGCTGCCGAGCCTCTGCCCGTAATGCCAGTGAGGATTATTGGTTTTTGTTTACATCATTAATTCTCATTTCATGATCATTTGTTTTGGTTTATTTTTACTTTTCGTAAGATTGTAGAATGAAAAGGAACTAAGGCTTTACATGCAAGGTGTCTAAAATTGAATTTTATATCTTGTTTAATTTGATCATTCAAACCATATTGAGAATCTTGTCTTGTACTCTTTCATTAACTTTATTTGTTATGGTTTGGCTGTTACACTGGATTTGACATATCCAAATTTCAATTTCAGTTGTTGGTTGTTTGGGCCTTGCTATTGCAGTTCAATTTCTTTCTATGTTTTTTTTCCCAGTCCTTTTTTCGGTTGTTTTGTTTGTTAATGTTATGGTCATGATTTCGGTTTAAACTAATTTGCTATTGCTGAGAAGGTTTAGTTCTTTCCAGTTATTTATTTGAGTTCCCAAAAATTATTTGATGTACCTAAAGTCTAACGTTCACTATTCAATAGGCACATTTATGTTTCTTATGTTATATTATTATTTATTTAATTTTTTGCTTCTTTCCTTTATTATTATTTTTGTAATAAAATCTAATTCATTGTGTTTGTTAATATGAGTTTATGGAAGATATTCGTTATGCATGAAGTCCAACACTTCTTATTCATTCAAGCATCTGGGTTTTGGTGTTATTTTTGTTTCATACCTTTAATTTCTACTTTTTTATTGTCAGAAATTTTTGATATGCTATTTTTTCTTGGTACCCTTTTTGTTTTTATTAATACTCATATGATATCTCATGATCGATTACATACAGGAGGTATTGTTGGTGTTTCGGGCTGGAAAAATGTTTATGGAAGGGACTCGGGTGGTGCCAGATGCTCGTAAAGGACTAGTTCGTATAGCAAGGGTGTGTTTATGTAAACTTTTTTACATTTTTTGCTTTTTTTTGTTGTATTACTTTTTTATTGCTCTTTTTTTTTTATTTATTTATTCCAGAAGCAACTCATCTAGTTAGAGACTAATTCATCAGAAATGCCTTATATGTTAGGGCGAGGAAGGATTGGTGCACTTCCAATGGATTGACCGGACACAGAACTCACTTGAAGATGTATCCCAACTTTAGTTAATATATTCCATGTGCCTGAAATTAACTATATTAAGTTATTTACAATTTTTCAATTGTTATATCTCTTGAAATACTGTTAAGTGTTGTAGTACATGAAGTTTATATTGACACCAACACAATTTCCATCGAATTTGTGAATTCCTTGACTCTATTCTTCACAGGATCAGATCGTATTTCCTGATGAAGCAATTTTTGAGAAGGTATAATGTACTTGATGGGTACATTAGTTGTTTATATATTTTTTTGCTCAACTATAAAAGACTAATGAAAGGAATATCTTTTTGCGTGGATGCTTCAGGTCCCTCAGGCATCCGGAAGAGTGTATATTTTGAAATTCAATACTGATAATAGGAAGTTCTTCTTTTGGATGCAGGTTTGAACTGATTTTAGAAGACTTATGATTTAGACAAAGAAATATCATCACTTTTTATTGATAAATATTATTTGAATTTTTATACAGGAGCCATCATCTGATGCTGATGCAGGGCTATGCAACTCGGTGAACTATTACATTAATCGACCTATAGGTATAAAGAGCATTTTTCTTTTTATTGTAGGTTATAATCTGTCATTTTTAGGGTCAAAATCATTGTTTTTCACTTTGACAGATCTTGCTGATGAAGAGGAGCCCGAATCTTCTGCCCCTTTGGACAATTCGGCAATGTCAGAAGACATAGGGGGAAATGAGGTTTCATCAAGGTAAATTCAACCACGGTAGATGTTTATCTCCTGGTTCTTTCACAATTTTGCTCATGTGATGTCCTGATGAAATCCCAAATATAACAAACTATAATGAAACTTATATGATCTTCTTTGGAACTGTGTGTTGACCATTAAAATGGGTTCAAGATGTAGTTATTAAAGTTCATAGTGTATTCAATTTACTCATCAGATAGGTCTGTTTCACATGCTTTGATAAACTACCTTAGATGATGATTATTTGGTCTTATTGGTTGTTGTAATCACAGTCACTATATATTGTGCCCACAACATGATAGCTATGAAAATGATTGGCAAACCTTTGCAATCATTAAGAGGAAGAGGTGGATGGGAAGTAGAAAGTGAGTGGATACAAAGCCAAAGAGGGGAAATATTCTTGTGAGCTGTGATTTTAGCCTATAGAAATGACTTGAATCTTTGTTTTCTAGTTCATTTTCTTACACGGATCTAGTTCAATCTATTCCTAAGTAACAAATGAAATGAATTTCACACATGTATATTTTTGGGCCGGGCATGTCCCAAGAAGGGTGAGGACCTTAAACTTTCCCTTAACTTGTTCCAAGACCGAGTAAGGGAGGTGGGTTGTGTTAGGCAGGCAGCCAACGTAAAATTTTGCCAAAACTTTCCATGAGTCCTGAATCTAGTTGGGAAAAGGCTTTAATGATGATGACATTTTTGGGCCTGATCTAATTAATAATTGATTAATAATAATGAATTTCACTATATTTAGCCATTCATGATTTTCAATCCTTCATATCTGAGGAGTCCTCAATATGCCCAAAAATCTGCTCTTGTCACATCCCTAATCTTTATAGAAATCCTAACCAGATTGGCGGAAGACAATGCTCCTAGGAACCCCACTTTACTAGAAATCCTAATCTAGCTAGGAGCCTAGGGCTACTAATCGCATCAAGATTTATAATTAGACCACGGCTCCCAATCCCATTACAGAATCCTAATCAACCAATTAGGGATATATTTAACTAAAACAGCACTAGAAATTATAATCCAATGAGAACTCCTAACTCACTCTAAATTCTCTCTTCCCACTTCTTTCCTAACCCCCAAGCTGTGATGCACTCGTGTAGGAGCCAATTCCTCTTCGGCCTATAACATAATCTTATAGCAAAGGTATCAATTAGCTAATTTCCATCTTCACACAGTGCAAAAGTCTTTCTGTTAATTATGTAATTTAATTAAGTATTAAATAGTAAATATTATTTTTTTATTAATTAACATCCATTCACTACTATATATGTTATATTCATGCACGCATATATAAGCAGCACGCACGGAAGACACACGCTGAGAGACAGAGAGAGAGATCATGATGCGATTCCAGGAAAAGCATGCGGAAGCCATATTTTCATGACCCATACCTGTCTCGCTTTCTCTTTCTCTTTCTCTCTCTCTCTCTCTCTATATATATATATATATATATGTGTGTGTGTGTGTGTGTGTCTGTGTGTGCGCATGTGTATGTGTATCTATGTGTGTGTGTGTATATATATATATATAATGCTCACACTATGGAGTAATTTATCATTGTACTCAACAATTTTAGACACCTATATACTCTTGTGTTGTACATGGAGCAATTTTTTAATAAGGGTATTTTTTGTCATTTGGAGGGGTGTGACATCATCTACATAGGGTGTGACATCACCCACATGGACACACTAGTGTCATTGAATGCTCCATGTGGGTGATGTCATACCCCATGTGGATAATGTCATACCTCATGTGATGATGTCACACCCTTCCTAATGACCAAAAATACTCTTATGAAAAAAAATTCTCCATGTACAAAACAAAGGTATATAGGAGTCCAAAATTGTTGTGTACAATGATAAATTACTCCATAGTGTGAGCACCTTAACATAACCCATATATATATAATACCATTATTGTTTATGCTTTCTTACTAGTATTGTCAATTTTATACTTTGTGAGGGAGTTAACTAGGCGCAACCTGCATAACATGGAAACGTGTCCATGGCTTTTGGCACGTCTCGACATGCCACAGATATGGCATCCATGTTAGAAACTTTAAACTTGGGCACCACTTAACATTTCTTGTTAAAATGTTCACTTTGAAAGTGTTGTATGTCACTTAAGACCCCACCTCCACCAATCTATGAATAATATATGAACAAGTTGTATCTTAAAGGCCAATTTTGGCTTTGGAACTTCTTACACTTGTATCTGTTATGGACAAAGACAACCATATCTCGGTCATTGTAGCAGAAGCCCCAATTGCTGCAATTCCTATAGATGACGAGCTTTATGCCAAGGCCACAGCCTCCTCCACCATATTTTGAAGCAAAATCACAGTTATAAGTAGAAGGTCAATAGTTCTCACCAAGGGATTTCATATGCTTGGTCCTTTGAGTACTATGAGCTAAAAGATTTTGGTCTACAGAGTTCTATGAGCCTAGTATGGAAGTGTGATGACTTAAGACGGATTCTTCAATCATACGACATAAACTTGGGCCGTTTTGAATGTAATGACGAAAAAAATTAATGAGGTCTGCATGATAATAAATCCTCGAGTGTTGGCAGCTTTGAGGTCCATACATATGGCACCTAAGGCTAATTCTACGACATTGGAGACTAGGACATTGTACATGAGCATGGGGAGAATATGAGAAAAACGAGGGGTTAGAGGGCTTGAGGCTGCTCATCCAGTGAATAATGCTAACAAATGTGTTGGGTAGGATAAACCCCATCCAGAGTTAGCGCTAAGGAAATACAATGACATGTGATACCTGCAGGAGAAGTGCCTCTTGTTGAGCATGAATACTTTTGAGGGAAGCTTAATATCGCTTGATCAAGGGGAAATAAGCCCCAAAATCTCGAGAAGAAGAAGACGAGTCCCACTTGTGAGAAAAAACCTGTTTTCATACAAATGAATGGTTCAGAATTGCTGTTAAGATGGTAACTGATTTGGAGCATCTTTTGAGATCCAAATATAATTTTGTAAATTTAGATTGATCCTAGGAGTTGAATGAAAATGTATTGAGAATTGCCATGTCCAACCCCCCCACCCCTCTTTTCAACATGCAGTTGATGGTTGGTCAATGCACATAGAATGGACAACCATAGCCATAGAAAGTTTTTCCACTCTCCCACACAAAACATATGTATGTTTCTATCCCTTGAGGTTTGCGCAGTAGGCAAACTAGAGGCTACCTTGCATTATTTTATTTTATTTTATTTGAAGTCACTGAAGCAAATACCAATAGAAACAGGTGTTATAGATGGTTTTTTTTTTTTCTTTACTAGAGGACAATTGCTGTTCTTATCGAAATATTGTGCTAGAAAGAGAGAAGTCATACCCTTGGAGAGATCTAGTAGGTACTTTGAAGGATTTATTGGCTTCAACAGCCTTTGACAAATGCTCGAAACATGGTACATGGCCACGGATGCTTATCCAAGTTATATGGGCAGCTGTCAGACAACAGCGTTAAAACAATTTTATGATTAATGATGACATGTAAAAATGTCCCCAAATTCAAGCTGGTTCAATCGAAGCTATCTGATGTTCTGTTGTGGAATAAATTCCCAATGTGGGTCTATATAATAGGGAAATAAAAAAGGAAAAAAAAAAAGAAGAAGAACTTGGATGTATGAGCAGTTCTTTTCAGATGCTCACCCAGTTTTCATTCTCCACCAGAGATGCCATGCAAGAGGAGCATCCCAATTATACTGTTGGAATAATTTATGACTCTAAGTTAATCGAATGATTGAGTCGGCATTCATCAGTTTCTCATCCCTTGAAAGACCATTCGGGATCCTTAAGAATGAGATATACTGGATTGTTTCTTTTATTGTTAAATGAGGATATAAGCTATGATTGCGGGTGACAAGTCCATTTGTGCTGTTTATTAACGAAGTAAATAGACTGCCAAGATATATCTCACAAGGCTATTTATTATTACGTATACTCATAAGAAAAAGTCAGATTTAATAATGATTATATAAATTAACAATTAATATATAATGATGATGTTTAATTGTATAATTCTCTTGTAAGGGACAACTTTAGGTGGAGACCTTCATGCCTAGAAACACTACTGTATATCTCAGGTACCTCATTCCAATTAGGAGAGAGCGAGTGGTTCGTGGTTGCCAGTTTTTGTTAAGCCACTACATTCTGCTGTGGTTTAGCAGCGTACATTGTTTAATAAAGTCTTCTGCCTTGCATATATCCCAACCAATCTCTTTCTCTCTCTCACTCTCTCTCTACACACACACACACACACTAAGAACCCATATACCACTTTATGATTCTGAATGGTATTTTCAATTAGTTTTAAGCATACGGATTTGGGTTTTGACATGATAGATCCCAAATCCGAGTTGGATTGATGAGACTCGAATCAGTCTCAAAGCAACTTGGGTGAGTCTTGTCATCGAAGTATTGAAAGCTATAGTCTTGAAGGAATCTTAAGGTACTCCGTCAAGTGTCATCCAGGTCCCAAGGTGATTCTTGGCACGTTCTGAGCTGACTCACTGAGTTTCGAAGTGTTGGTTTCCTTAAGAGTTTTGTCTGTAATCTGTATTCAAGAGAATCAGGGCGTGGTGTGAGGCACTGAGGCCTGCATAAGGAGGTCTTCTGAGGGAGATGCAGATCCAATGTTAGTATTCTTCCAGGTTAATTACGACCAGATCCACGAGGCTATTTGTCCATGTGAAGCTGCCTTTCTACGTCAATCAACTCATCCTTCGCAATTCACAAAGTCATCAAACCATTCTATCCTTCATACTTAGATTGGCAAAAATTTCCAAGCCCTGATTGTGGCCAGTTTAAAGGTATACAAAAATGGCATCTTAAGAATATTATTCTCGTAAACAAAAAAATTCCTTTCATTCTGTGAAACTTACTTCATGTATACTGTTTCCATTGTATCCTTTTACTACTGTTTCATCATCGTTGTGTATTGCTTGGCTTCTGACATATTCAATCCATGATGTTTTCTCCCATTTGACGGCTCTATCAATTCACATGGGCCTACACTCACTCAATTCACATGGGCCTACACCCACTCAAATATTTCAACTCTTCCCTTGCCTAACCTGACTTGACCATCCAACTTATCATATGGACCCCACTTACCTAGCACTCGTGGAATCCTTGTGGAAGCCTCCCTAGCACCCAAAACAGAAATGTGAAATAAACTGACTTGCCTGTTGCCTCAAAATGAAATGCGTTTTTATCAAGTTTGCTGGGCTGGTTTAGTGCCCAAGGATGAGCACTGACTTTGGGGAATTTAGAGTCTTTATGTACTCTTTCTTGTATAAAAACTGGATTCTGACCATCTTGGATATTCTTTAGTGCAGTACTGATTTGGCTTTAGGTTGCTGAAATTCCAGAATGTAACCAATGAATACCCCTTTCCACATTTGGCTATGTATGCTATAATTTGTGGCATCAAATAAAACTAGAAGCACCTCTCTGTGAAATTGAAAAGATTAGTGCCATACCGATCCAATAAAAAGAAGAAAGGAAGATCAGGATGTCTCTTGTTAAGTCATTATGATGAAGGATATTTCTCTTATTCAGTCATTAATTTGAAGGACGGTTTATATTTCCTGATTTTCTTGCCAACACCCATCCTCTCCCACTCCCCTAACTCAGTGCACTAATACCTTAGTCTACTTGTTACCTCTGCAAGAGTCAATAATTGCTCTTTTTTTTTTTTGGCCTTTCCTACATTTCCAGTGCAACAAATCTGGATAGTTCTGCCTTGGTTGCACAATCAGCTGGCAATATGAATCCTCCATCAGGAACTGTACGCTTAGCGGATCTACAGAGAATACTCAGTAGTATTGGATCCACAGGTACTGTTTTATCTTGTTTTTCGTTTCCACTCAATAACTTCATTTTTCGACCACTTTTATCCATGTTTTGGGATGGCGGGCTAAAAAACATGGGTGGAGAAACTAAACCCTGTTTTTCCTCTTATATAAGTTTGAGAGCTTAGCTTGCTTGCACTGTATGATATCTTTGACGTGCGTTTTGAACTCTATTGTAGATGCTGAGGCAGCCCAAGATATAGGTAGGTGACTTATTCTCAACTTGAGCGACTGATATCCATATTACTCTTAGAAAAGATTTAACTTTAAGACATTGCCAGGTTCGGGTTAAGATATGTTTATTCTAATGTAGAGTTATATCTTAACATGGTCAGGTTTTGGCTTAGGAGATATATTAAAGCCAGATTTGATATTACCAGTAGTGGAAACATTGCCATTGGAGGAAAGGCTGGAATCTTTTTTGCCTGAGGTATGGTAGTCATACTGTTGACTTATTGGAAATCTTACTTTTTTGGTGGTGTTATATTCTGTTAACTGGTTCCATGTTTTACAGGGCCGATGGACTCCTGATGCTCTTATGGAATTGTTCCAGAGCCCACCTTTTCGCCAACAAGTTGAATCTTTCAATTATGTGAGGCTTTGCATTCATCTTCTTTGATGAATCATTTTTTGCCACCAGTTATAATCTTTATTTTCTAATTGTTAGAGATGCAGGTTCTTAGAACAGGGCAGATTGATTTGTCCCAGTTTGGAATTGACCCTAGCAAATGTAAGTAACCGACACGCATTGTTCTCTAATAGTGTAGTTTTGAAGTTGTATTTTCTGTTTGCAAAATAACCATTTTCGAAGGTGAGAGATGGCTTGTTCTGGTTTATATGTTTCATTGCTCTCTCTAATGGTGCATTTAATGACTATTTTTTGGATCCAACATGCATAATTTAGAACTTTTCAGCAGACGGTTCTGAGAAAATGAAACAAACAATATAAAGTAACGAATTCTGAACATGCAAAACTTCCTTGGTGTGAATATTTGCATCTCCATAGGGTCGACACTCATGCTTTGTTTGTCTCGTCCTGATGCTGTATAATTGTTTTTTTTGAGACTTTTTTATGTGGCTGAGCTAATGATTACATTTGTGATGCAGATAAATTCACCGTGCTTTCCTTTCTTGATGCCTTGGATGATACTGTTACCAAAACGTCGGAATCCAGGAGTGAATCTCGGCAAGATGAGAGCAAAGATAGCCAATCTCAAAGGTGTAGTGCCAATGATACAATGGATGAAGGTCAATAGCATAGAACTTATAAGCCACAAACACAGTTGAAGCATTCTTGGCAGTTTAACTGTGCATTATGTGTTTTTATGATAAATTCAGATTTACATTGTTGGATTTTTTTACTAGAAAATAAATTTTAAAATTATTAAATTAAATCATATGCCCCTCTCTTTATGGTTTTCTTGAGTTGATTCTTTGCTTAGATGGCTTCTGCTCATATGCCCCTCTGTATGGTTTTCGAGTCCGACATAGAATGCAACATCTGTTTGTAGAATTGTTGGCTATAACAACAATTGCTCATATGCTCATATGCCCCTCTGTATGGGTTTACATTGCTCTGCCAGTAACCCAATAATCATCATAGTGTTTGAAATTCTATTATGGTTCTAGGTTGATCATGATGCCTTCACGGATTTAAGATTACCATGAAGAGTATCTTCATAAAAAAAAATGCAAATGGTAGAGAACAAGGATATGGATGAGGTTTTAAAAAGTTTGAGGTTTATTTTTAATAATCTAAAAAATATATATATTTTTGATAATTTTCTTAAATTTATTTTCACTGTACTCGATGATTTCTGCATAATTTCCATGATGTATATGCCTGTGTCTGTGTGTGAGAGGAGCTTGGGAGGGGGGTTTAGAGAGAGAGTAGCCTGTTTGGAAACCATGCGCCATGTTTTGCTTTTTTTTTATTTTCATGTTGAGAGAGAGAGTAAGACTTGTCTGGGTTATAAGTGATTTTCAAATGAATAGAGAAGAAAGACCAATTACTTGACGGCAATCACGTATTCGCATGGTTCCCAATCTTGAGACTGGGAATAGGTCAGAGAGAGAGTGAGGCCCATTCTAGTCTTTAGAGAGAGATACAGGGAGGCCCATAGTAATATTTAGATAGAGAAAGGCAAGGCCCATTTAATTTTTACGCAGAGAAAGAGGGCCGGATCTTTGGACCTTTTGTTCTTCGAAGAGGCAGATGGTCTTAAAATGAGAAAACATCAACTTTTTATGTACTTTTTCCAACGAGAAACATCAGCTTTACAGTTTCTTGTCTACTTGTTCACTGGGGAATATATTCAATTTCAAGAAACAGTAGATCCTGCATGAAATCATTGCGCCATTTCGATTGAAAATTCAAGGGTTGTTTTCTAGCCAATGGACTGATCTTGAAAATAGGTAAAATCTGACAAAGTTGAGAAGTTAGGTGTATGCTATTAGATTTCTCTTAAAAATATTAGTATTTTATGAAGGGTGTGGTTTCTATAAGGTTGCACCCTTAAACCATCCAATTAGGATGCACCTCCAAATTTTATCATAACATGAAATTTTGTTGAAATGAATTTTTAGGATTATCTTAAAATCTATTTTCATATCTAATTATAAAATTTTAAATTTCAAAAATGGTTAAAATCAATATATGAAAATCTTGAAAATAGATAGTTCAGAGTATTGCAAGATACACTATTTCTGAGGACTCAAAATCAATTTTTTTTTTTTTTATATTCATACTTCTCAGTGTCGAGATGATCAATTAGTGGTCTTTTCAACATTAAAACAACTTTTTCCAATAGATTTTTTAGGTGCATATATAATTCTATATTTTAAGGTCTGCAACCTTACATAAACTTTTTCCTTTTTCCTTTTATGAAAGACCTGTTTTTATATGGCCAAGCCTACATATGTAAAAAATACGGGTTTGACAATAAATATAGTTTTTAAATATAATTTCATCCTAATTTTTATGAGTATATAATCTTTAACACGGCGATCATGATATGAAAATAAATTGAAAACTACATATAATAATTACATTAAAAAAACATTAGAAATATTAATTACAATTGTTTTTAGATGGACCACCTATTTGCATCCATCTTTTAAGTTATATGCTTTATACCTCTAGACCGGATACCGTAGAAACACGGTCGAGCCTGCATGAAAGCATTTTCCTTTTATGAATTGAGTAGACTAGTCTCACTCCTAGGAGTAGGTTTCTTGATCGATTAGGTCAAGTAACTCGGCGAGTCAGAGCCAGTGTGTACAAGGTTTTTTAATTACTAGTGGGGTTCTTATGGCCTAAAAGTTTTTAATACTCCTTTTGTATTTAATCGATTTTAGGGAAGGAATAAAATGCTTTTAGATCTTCCATCCATATTAAAATTGGACATGAAGGGATATTTGAAAGTTTCAGGTTCAAGCACTTCACATGGTAACGGTGTTTTGTCCTTGGGATCAAGTGTACAATTTGGTACTGCAAGGGTGCAATCCTTCCCCTGATATAGAGATATAAATTGGAAAACCTTTTAGTGGTCCAGGTAGACCCAATTGTAACACGAGGGATTTGTTGAAAACATTGAACCCAAAATTAGAAGTCGTAGATCTATTATCAATTTAAAAGAAAAGAATTTTAGAGTAAAATAATATTAGAGAAAATATTTTATTATTTTCTATTTTTAACTTCTCTCATTAGATCCGAGAATTGAAAATATTACTGATAAGTTCCATTTTTTCTATCTTTCAACCCCTTAAACCCTTTTGACTATATATTATTGACCTCAATAACTTATGAAATGACTCTACTCTCTCTCTCGTAGCATTGTCTCTCTCTCTCAAAACTCCATCTCTCTCTAAAACCTAAACCCCATCTCTCACTCTCACATCATCGTCTCTCTCTCAAAACTCCATCTCTCTCTCTCTCATATATAAGAAGGTGTGCTCATGTTCGAGCTCAAGCTAAATCCCTTGGTTAGTAAACTCATCGAGAAGCAAAGAGAGAGAGAGATGGAGTTTTAGAGAGAGAGAGATGAAATTTTTGAGAGAGAGAGATGAAGTTTAAATAGAGTGCCAATTAAGCGTTTGTTTGAATAAAAAATTTATGGTCAAAGGGGTCTAGGGGTTGTAAGATAAAAAAAATGTAGATTTTTTGCTTACAAGTAATATTTTCAATTCTTGGGTCAGATGTGGAAGTTAAAAATAAACGATAAGAATATATTTTTTCAAATAAATATTTTTATCCTTTTTAAAGATTATTAACCTGAAAATCGAAATTTAAAGCTAAACAAATAGCTCAATTCGAACAAATCCATAAATACTTAAAATTTTTGAAAATAAATAATCCAGATATAAATTATAAGATACAATATTTTTATTATTTGGAATCTCGTTTTTATATAGACATGATCAATTGAAAGGTCTTTCAGCATAGGAAACAGCATTTTATTTTTTATAAATTTTCAAGGTACAACTTGCATAAACGTAGCTTTTAAGAAATTTATCAAATTCCCTATAAAACATGAATAATTGAACACTTTACCAATATATCTCGATTTAGATTCAAATTACCTATCGAAAAAGTAAAACACACATTCTTGAGTTAGTGGTAATGTGCAAAATGTTAAATAGTTAGTGGTAATGTGCAACTTTTGACCAAATGTGGACTTCT
Source organism: Amborella trichopoda (assembly GCF_000471905.2). Next base: position 4,007,591 of record NW_006499801.1, read on the forward strand.
TCAGGCAGGATCCCTTGTGGGTGCCTGGGAACTTCGATATTTACTAACAAAATTGAGACATTTAAATCTTCTCTCACTATAAATTCTCCTTATAAGTCCTTGGGTCGCCAAAATCGATTAATGTCGACACCAGAGGGAGAAGACTTGGTGGAGATCATTGAAGACGCGCCATTAGACCTCACAAAATACATCAACCATGTAAGAAACCCTAGCTCTGGAGCCATTGCTACCTTCTCTGGTACAACAAGAGACAGTTTCAATGGAAAAAGGGTTCTTGAGCTCAGGTATGAAGCCTACATACCCATGGCCATTAGAGAGTTAAGGTCCATTTGCTCATCTGCTAGGTCAAAATGGAAGATCAAATCCATTGCCTTGGCTCATAGGCTTGGTGTTGTACCAGTTGGTGAAGATAGTGTTTTCGTTGCAGCCTCTTCGGTTCATCGGATTGATGCCTTGAATGCCTGTAAATTTCTTATTGATGAGATAAAGGCTAGGGTTCCGATTTGGAAGAAGGAGGTTTATGAGAATGGTGAGGTTTGGAAGGAGAATTCCGAGTTTTTCCTGAAAAAGTTTGGCTTATCAGAAGAAGCGAAGGCCTGTGATGGTTCTGAGAAACCTGGTTTTGAGAAATTGGGGTTTGGGGATGGGGGACTAGGAGATGATAATGGGCAATTAGGGTTGGATGAAGGCGGGGGAAACCCTAATTACGGGCGTTCGAGTTGTTGCAGGCATAAGGAGAGGGTGAGCTCAGGCATGGAAAATGGCAAAGAAGACGACAAAGAGAGAGAAAATATGTGATTGAACAAACCCAGGCGTTTGTGTTATTTGGTATGTAAATTTTCTTATCCAGAATATACGTGAAATGAATTGAAACTTGAAATTATTCATCCCTTTTTCTCTATCATTGACTTTTGAATACTTGGGTTGCAGAAGATTGTACAATCATTATACCTAAGATATTTTTATGCTCATTGACTTTTGAACTGGTCATACTTGGGTTGCAGAAGATTGTACCATCATTATACCTTAGAAGTTCACATATTTTTATGCAATCATTGCATAAAGCAATCAATTTAGCCCAAATTTCTTAGAACAACAGCCTCAATTTCATAAAGGGTGGGTTCAGGCCCTGATTCTAACAAATTTGGGTTAAATTTCCTTATTTTGCCCAAATTAGGAACACTTGCAGATATATATATAGGAACATTACATTAAAAAAGGGTAATAAGTGTCATAGAGCAGGGTTCCTTAGACGCTCTTGTTTATGATTCTTGTCATGTGTTGACAATTGTCGGCGCTTGTACACATGTTGATATGTGAGAACGCTTGAATATACGAAAAAAAAAAAAAAAAACGGGAAATAGAAATGCTCAATTTGTGGTTTGAAGTCGAGGGATGTTGAGCTGCATTTGTGAACCTACTACCTTTCCAACTGCTTCACATGTGAATTCACTAGAGAATATTTTATTTTCATTTTCCAAAATGATTGTACATATCTAGCTATATCGAATTTTTAGGCCGAAGTACTAGGCACCTACGAAACTTGATGGGCACCAACACTCATGTCTTTGGCCATGTGCCATTGCATGATAATCAATTTCTTCCAAAACTTCTGGGATTTTAGTGTGACCATAATGTCCCTTTGCCATAATAACCCCAGAATTTAGTTCCGAGCCAAAGGTTTGGTGATTTCCTTACCTTGATCGTACTTGCGAACCATTGTAATGTATTCTCTATTTTAAATGTTCAACTTTTTAGGTTGAAGTAATAGACACCTGCGAGACTTGATCAGCACTAGTACTTGTGTCAATGTCCATGTAACACTATACTGAGCATCAACTTCTTTTGGAACCTGCATGGTTTTAGTGTGACCATAGTGTCGTTTTGTCGTCATATAATAACTCCAGAATTTAGTTTCTAGCCAAAGGTTTAGTGTTTTCTTGATCCTACTTGTGAACAATTGTAATTTCTTCCCTGTTTTTTAAGTTTTCAATATGTATCCAACCTCAACTCCTATTTCCTCTCATTTTGCTACTTGTTTACAAAAAATGCAGATGTTCCAGCCTCATGTATTCAGACCAGAAGGGTCACATTAGCAACTAAGGTGTTGATTAGAAATGGGATATTATCTGAATTAATTTATCGTTGATATGCATATTATCTTTTCTTTATGAAATAACAGTATATTAGTATTGGTAAATCAATATGATATAAGTTGTCTGAAATGGGTTATTGGGCCCTTTGATTGTAAGTAGGAGCATGGGAAAGAAGTTCTTCATGACTTGGGGATGTTGTTGAACTGCATCCCCCAATGCGTCAAACGTGGGTTGTAGTCCATTTGTGACAAAGATGGTGCCTCCATAAAAATGTAAATTAATGGGGCAAAAGAATTCAAAAACCACCATCTTCAAATTTCAAAGTTTTTTTTTAATTTTCCGTATTCATGATCACCATGGTCAAGATTATCGACCCCTGAATGGATGAATGGGCTGACTCACAAAAACCAGATTCCCTGAAGAGAATGTGATGAGTCATACCTATCCACAACCGTACTTGGCAGATAACAATGAAACCCGGAGGAATGAGGATTCATTTGTGAGTGATGAGTGAAGAGAGGGGACTAGAATTACTGATGAGATAGAGGAACCATGAGCTATTTCCATTTGGTCAATAAACAGGCTAGGATCTAAAATTTTATTAGTTTCTCTTAGATATTTGTACTACAATGTTCAGAGGCTGCATTGTATTTGCATAATTGCGAGAGTAAAGTATAAGTATTCGATGCATCCGCTGACTCATGCGGCGGTGCTGGTTTTCGAGGGATTTAAGCTCGAAACACTAAGAACATAGTATTTTGGTCATCAAAATGGAGAATGACAATTCCCAATTCTTTCTTTTCCCATTATCTTTACAAAAATGGCAATTGTTTAAATCTGTAGTATAAAGAAATTGCATCCACACGTTCGAAGTACGTTACGATTGAATCATCTCAAGATCAGATATATCATAAAAAAATTATTTCCATACTCCATATTTTTAGGTTTCATTTCACAATAAACCCAAGGTTTTAAAAGATATATTGGGACATAAAAATTGTAGATTTTATTTCTTTTAACCCCGTGAGTTAATTTAAATATGTTTTTTAAGATCAAACAAATCTAAAAAGATATGTCTTTTCTAAAAGCTATCTTTTCAAATTTCTAAAGAGAGAGAGAAGGTTTCATGGAGGTGAGAGGTAATTTGAAGGAGAGAGAGAAGTGTTTGGAGAGACACGAGACAAGAGAGAGTATGAGAGACACAAGAAGAGAGAGTAAGAGAGAAGTTTTGAGGTATATAAATAGAGAGAGAAATGATTGGGTTTAGCACATCTTTTTTGATTTTGTTTAGGTTAAAAAATAGTTTTAAAGTGGTTAGAGGTTAGAAAGATATCTTTTGAAATATTGGGTTTATCAAGAAATGAAACTTAAAAATATAAAATATGGAGATATTTTTTCTATATTATATACAGTTGAAAAAAAAAAAAATTTGTTTTGTAGAGTTATTGATGTGAAATATAACATAACATTGTGTACGTATGCATGTTCCATTCCAGAAACGAAGTTCAAAATTTGTCAAAATTCGGAAGGAATATCTTATATTAGGGTTTTCTATGTTTGCATGAAAGAGTAAATTCACAAAATGTGATCCAAACTTTGGAGCAAGATGGGTAGATCATAAACAAATATGGTCCACACATTGGAGCATGATTCCTACTGGAGGTAAGCAACCTTAATCTAGTTGGGGTGGTAAGTGGACCCAAGCTTGGTCTAGGTTTGGACCTGACTGGAGGTCAAGTAACTGGACCTGACCAAGTTTGTTTCCTTGTCCAGCCTACTTCTAACCAGGTCTAGGTGTCTGTGTGCGCGTTATGAGCTACTCGGCCTATAGAACAATATGGGCCGAATAACTCGAATTCTATCACTCCATCTCGATTGTCGATGTATACAATACACAATGTTTTATTTTTTATTTTTGTGAAATCATTTTGCCCACAAAATTGGGGGAGAACTCCACCTGACTAAGCATGCCAAGAGAATAAACATAATAGGCTAAAAATGACCAAATTTGCCCCTTACTTGATGCTTGGGGCTCTTTTGTCTCGAAGAGAGAGCTTTCCATCAATTAAGAAAGCACTTTCATATGTAAATAGGTATAGAGGTGTGCTATCCTGCAAAATAGTATGAAATTGCATGATGGGACTTTAAGAGCCACGTTCTGGGAAAGAGCTTTCCATGAAACAAACATTGTAAAGCAGTTAGTTTGTCTGAAAGAACTCCCCCAATGAGAGCGTTCCTTCAAAGCAAAGACACTGAGATAGTTCAATCTCAGCTATCCAGCCTATAATTTTTAATGGGCTTGGGGACTCGCATGATCTTCATAATATCTGTGATCCTGGTCGACCTTGGCCTATATCGAGGACAGAGCCCAGGTTGGGTCAACGTGATGCATAACCGGACCCGTTTACAGCCCTAAATACAATGTAGAGATTCTTGAAGACAGGTGGGAAAGAAATATGGTGAAAGAGGCTGACTTTAAAAAATTTAGTGAAAGAGGGTGGTTTAAAGGCTCAAAGAGCATGAGAAAGTTTGACACCCCTTAGTTTGTTCTTCAGCGGTGTAAAAGAGAGCCACTCAAAAGTAGAGAGAATATCACGAGACAAGGCAAGGTTATGCACCTGCCTTTCTGATGCTTATGAATTTTCCTGCGCTGTAGCTATTTCATGGTAGTGGTAAACTGTAAATTGACTTAACCTCTTACAGGAAGAGCTCTCTCTCTCTCACCTCTTACATTAAATTCTCAATACCTCTCTTTTTAGACTCTTACATGAAATTCAAGATACTTTTACACACACTCTCTTTAGCCTCTTACATGAAGTTCTCAACACACACTCTCTCTGTCTTTCATTCACACACACCCATTGATCTCTTACATGAAGTTCTTACTATTCTTTCTCTCAAACACACCTCTTACATGAAGTTCTCAATACTCTCTCTCTCTCTCTAGCCTCTTACATTAAGTTCTCTCTTTCTCTCTCATTAACCTCTTATACAAAGTTCTCAATACTCACTCTCTTTCTCACTAACCTCTTTTTTTTTTTTGTATAGTAACAATTTTCATTGCACTTTAAACCACAATTCCATCGGGTACGAGCCAAAAGGACCTTACAACAGTAAAAGAGAAAAAACCGAGAAAAACCAATCTAACCTCAAAACTCCATTAACACATCAGCATTAACACTTTCTTTAGCCAATCTATCCGTATGCATGAACCAAAGACATATTTATACTATTACATACCTCAGTTGCTTCCCTAACCAGCTCATGTAGAGACTAAGGATATTCCACCTCCTTCTTTAACCATTTTATTACATCATCAAATCGCCTTCCACCACTGCTTTATTAAATTTTTTAATCAATTTTACTCCTTGAAGGAGAGATCTCAGTTTTGCTTCATTTGCAGTAATTCTACCCACAAAGCCATAGTACTTGAGCAAAACCCTACCCAAAGAATCTCTCTCTCAGTAACCTCTTGCATGAAGTATTTTTTTGAGCAGGTTCTCAATACAATTCTTTTTTTTTTTTGACAAGGTTACGTAGGAATGGAACTTGATATGTTGTGGTATAAAAAGGCAGCCTCTACTGTCTTGACCCAAACCCAATTCCTATGTTCTCAATACTCTCTCACATACTAACTTCTGTCATGTAGAGCTCTCTCTCTCTCTCTCTCTCTCTCTCCTCACACACACAATGACATTAAAGATATGCATGGCTTGTTTGGCAGTTCAGGGAAATATTTGGTAATTATCTCCAACAGATGGAGGCACTTTAGTAATTTTGGCAAAAGAGGAGGCTATTTCGGTGATTTTCCACAACTCCCGGTAGACAGGAGTTTACAAGGAGTCCGTGTTGTATCACGGGAACGAAAGAGTTCTAATTTTAAGTCGTCCCTTCCTTAATCTCCTATAAACTTAGTACTGTCATTTGCTCTTTGAAATAACTTAAAACGATATAATCTCAATATGATATGGGTTCTTCTGTTGACATGAACTGCATGATTTTCCTAGTTCCAAGATAAATCAGTTTTTTTTTATTTTGAAAAAGGAATCCTGCACTGACTTGGGCGCCCGGCTATCCAAGTTCAATCGTCGATTCCCAAGTCGGCTTTGCCAATTTTGACCCTCTGATATCGCCTGGTTAAGAAAGGAAAAAATTCAAAAAAAAAAGTAAAGAAATAAAAAAGATCCTCTAAATCAATTGCCCAAGTCCCTTTAATGAACTGGGGGGTTCACTGTTCTGAGCAACCCGAGGTGAATCCTTGGTTTGAAGCTATTAGAAATTGGGGACCCTAAGGGTACAAACTAATTTAGGTGATTCTGAATCAGCTCGTAAATTTTGAAAAATTAAAAAAACAAATGTGTCGTTTATCCAGTTTTTCTTGATTGATTCAAAGGACAAATCCAGATTCTTATGCTATGCAGCTGGTATTCATAGATTTCTTAGCTCTTTTAAAAGTTTGAGTCGGTCCGAAAGCTCTCTCTTTTAAGATTCTCAGAATAAATTTCATCAAAAGTAAAAATAAAATGGGCATCAAAGACCAGGCATAGGCAAAAGTAAGTTAGCTTCTTGAATTTTAACGAACTTGACTCTAAAGGGTACTAAAAAAAGGTGGAAAGCCAAACTTCTAAACAATTTTGAGATAAGTAAATTTGAGACCTACAAAAGTAAAAAGTGACAGGGCCCCTAATTTCTCACATGAACCCCTTTAAAAAGCCTCTTTCTCTCCACCCCAACATACACCACTTCATGGCTCACCACTTATCAAACTTTTCTGGCGGAGCAATTGTCAATTTCCTGCCACCTAATGCCAAATTCCGGCCACCCGAAGAGATGCTCCATGAAAATTCTGGAGAAAATCATGTCGGGATCCGACCAGATACTGGCAACTTAGCAGGAGTCCCTCTCCTCCTTCGATCTTGCTATGCTCGATCGCAATCATTCCATGATGACGAGCTCTACAACTTTCGAATGAGCCTAAGATGGTGGGCTTTAGACCAATCCTCAAAACCAACTAAACTCATTTCATGGCTCACTTTCTGTGTCTTTACATTAGTTGTACCAATAACAAGCTTGGTCTTGGTTCGAGCCCCATCTCGAGCCATAGCCATAGAGAAATGGGTCCAGCTGCCTGAGTCTGGGCTCGCTGCTATAGCATTTTTTAGCCTTTCTAGATCAGTAAGAAAACATGGTTTAAGAAAGATTCTCTTCCTAGACCAGCTAGCTGAGGATACACATGAAATTCGACGAAATTACTCTAGCGAACTCGAAAGGGCTTTCAAGGGATTGGCTTTCATGTTGTTACCTTCTTTTTCAGTTGAACTTGCTCATAAGGTGGTGTTTTTTTCATGCACAGATGTTGGTATTTTGAAAGGTGGTTTCGCGGCTAAGTGGGTGGTTTTTGGATTCGTTTTGGCTTCTTGGATTTACAGAACAGGGGTTTATTTGCTAGTTTGTGTTCTTTTTAGCCTCACTTGTGAGCTGCAAATATTGAGGTTACAAGGTCTGAGGAAAAAGTTAGAGGATGGTGGGTCTGAATCAGAGGTTGGGGTTATTTTTAGAGAGCATGTTAGAATAAGGAGGCAGCTCTCTGTTATGAGTCACAGGTGTAGGGGGTTTATATTGGGGAGCTTGGGGACCATAACTGTGAGCCAATTGGGGGCCCTGATAATGGTGTTCTCATCCAAGTTTCAAAAGGATTTCTTCAACTCTGGTGATCTTTTGGTAAGCAAGCATCTCTCTCTCTCTCCAAAGTCTAGCCAATCTCTCTCTCTCTCATGTTTCTCTTGCATACTTGAGTCGTATGAAAAAATTATCTCATGCGATCAAATGAAGGAATATTTTTACATCAATTAATTGTCCATTGGTGTGAAAAGATGCATTAAGACTAATTGGTGTGAAAATATTATCAAACTTGACAGTGAGAGAATTTTTTCATGTTAGAAAACATTTTCACGCGAACCAAACGTGATAAATTCTGGTGATTTCCAATTCTAGGTAAATTCTGGTGACTTTCCAATCTATATGCATAGGTTTTGGTCTAAATTTCATTGCATTTTGATAGTTGCATATAGACTTTTAAAGCAAGGACTCAAGCTAACAAAGTTAGGCAACTTGACTCGGACGAGTCCTAAAAATATTAGCAATAAAATCGTGAGAATCGGTGAAACTCGTCCGGTTCCCAGGGTGTTGGTTTAGCTTAGTCCCACAAACCGAATTTTCAAACATTCAATTTAGATAATGAGGCATGAGGTGTCCCCTTAGTTTTGGCTCCAAAAATGTTAGGGTCGATGCTTTGGGAATGACTAACAAACTCTTGGTTTCAAGCTTTAATATTATTCAAACTGCATCCTCTTAAGTGAAAATTAGAGAACACAGGATAAATTGGCAATAGAATTGGGGCATCAGTGGTTAGAGGGCGGATACTTCAACATAACGTCTCCTTGGTTAGGGGGCGGATACCTCAATATAACGTCCCGGCCTCCATTCCCACCGTTAACGTCTCAAAAAAGAAGAAGAAAACAAAGAACTCATAGTAAATTGCAGTTTTAATCTAAGACTGCTAGGCACCGTACCTTTATGGTAACTTCCATTGATTGGCAGGTCTGCTCGGCTGTCCAGCTTTGTGGGGTATTTTTGTGTCTGTTGGGGGCAGCAAAGATCACGCACCGGGCGCAAGGTATAGTGTCGATCGCGACCAGGTGGCATGCATCAATGACATTGGAACCAAAAACCAAACGGTCTTATTCAAATTCCGGGGAACCATCGGCCCCGCCAATCAATGGTGAGAATTTTCTGGCTACGAACAATTCAAGTGACCCGGAGTCACCAGATGCTCTCTTCATCTCACCATCGCTACATTCTTCTTTTGAGGTCAGGCAAGCCTTTGGTAAGACAAGCTTCAATTT
>NW_006499801.1:4017011-4036846 GCF_000471905.2 Amborella trichopoda
ATAGCTAGGAAGGCATTTCTAGTATTGGACTACGTATGTTTCATCGTAGCCAGTCCAATACTAGAAACTATACACAGGTTCTAGAACAAAATTAGTAAATATAGAGGATTTCGACCGTTTACTTCAAGAACGAGTTTTGGAAAGAAAAAATAAAGTCTTACATGTGATCCAGTACTTGAAGTACAAAAGACTATGGTTTAATTTGGGCAACAATAAAAAACAATGAAAAAAAGGGACCCTCTTGAAATGAAAAAAGTTTATATAGAGCCGAGGCTCTAAACAATCAAATTAGACCCTGTCTCAAAAATTTCACTATAAGAGGTTGTATCTTCAAATTGATCATCTTGACATCAAGATGTATGTACATGGGAAAAAAATGGATTTCAAGTTTTGGAAATAATGTATTTTGTGACGTATTTTTTTACCGTTAATTTTCAAAATTTTCAAGTTTTCATAGATTTGTCGTTCCACACTATTTTTGAAGCTTTAAACCTTATAAATAAAGATGAAAATATATTTTAAAGCTATCACAAAGATTTCCAATATTGAAACCACATTTCTAAATACTATTTGAAGGTAGGCTCTAATTTGATTGTTTAGAGCCTAGGCTCTGTACAAACTGCACCCATGTGAAATATAAAAAATGGGGATTACTCTTTAATTTTGAAAAAGGGACTTTTTCATTAGTTGCCCTTTTATCTTTAATTTCAAATTTTGATCAATTTAATATCTATTTTTCCTTTTTAAGCGTGAGATAATCTATAAGACCATTGATTCTCCATGATCATAATGTAATCATCATCCAAATAAAGGTGGACGGCATTGGAGAGAGCACTCCATGATTCATCAAAGCATGACATGACTATGGATTCTATATAGTCATGTCATATTGTACTTCCAGTTTCTATTATATTTTTAGGGAAATTTATCAAATTGTAAAGATGAATTATTTAACATTTTGTATATCTTTTAATTTAATCTAAAAAAACCCATTAAAGTTACACGTGATCATTTTTTTTTTTTTGGTAATTCAGTGGGGATGATGAGCTCCTATCAATTTTTTTAAAAAATGGTTAGTGGTTTTTTAATGTGTTAGGTGAGAATAGAAGCCTAGACTTTAGCTGAGACACAAGTTATGCAACCACTACGACCCCAACCCCATTCTCTACACATGATCATATACTGCTTGAATAGTTTAAAATAGATAAAATGTTCCATAATTGATAAGTTAGTTGCATCATGCTAACTTCCCTACATTTTTAGCCTTATTGGAGGGTTCTAACTTTCCTTGTTTTATGCCAGTTTCTTACTTGCAACATAACAGTGGAGGTATCACCTTGTTTGGTTTCACTTTGGATCGAGGCCTGCTTCACACAATCTTTGCCTTTGAGTTCTCTTTGGTGTTATGGATTTTGAGCAAAGTTGTGGTTATTTCTTAGAGGAGATGCACTACTCCATTACTTCTCTCTCCTAGCAATCTCCTATACAATGGTTGTAAACATGTTATACAGTGTATATGAATGAGCTTTACATGGATCTCCACGCACATATGTGTTTAGAAAAAAAAAAAAGCTATTTATTTTTGATTGACGGTTAGAAATGAATTGACAACAATGTCTCATATTAATAGTAACTTAACAAAAATTATTGATACTAGTAAAAAACATTATTTTCAGCTCACTCATAATTGTATGATTAAAGATTGAACGATGACCGAATCCCAGGCACATATATGTATATGGAGGCCACTAGAAAGGTTTTGTGCTATACAATGCTGCCATAAAAGAGCATGGGCCTTGTTTGCTTGATATTCAATAAGAGTAAGGGGTTTGATGGTGATGTCTTGTTGAGCTTGTTTGGTTGCCTTAGTGTTAAAAGGTACATGAGAAGCATGAGCCCTTTTGAATAACTTGGTGGCTCCAAAATCAAATCTAGTTTGCAGAATGATCCTATTATTGGATGGACACGGTTTTTATGAGTCCATATAGAGACGAGTCTTCTCTTAAAAGTTTATTTTTGAAATGGATTTTTGGACCTAATTTTAAATAACGTATAATCTTTAACATGAAGATCATGTATATAAAAATAAATAAAATATAGATTGTAAAAAATTAAAATAATAATTTTATAAAGAAAAAATTTGGACCGTTAGTTTCAATTAGATGGACCACCTATTTGCATTCATCTTTAAGGGGATGCAAATCTAGAAATGCGTCTCCCGACGTTTGAAACAATTTTCCTTATTGAATTGGATGCACCTAGTGAATACAATTTCTAGACAGTAAATAGGGCCACACAACTTTTGAACCGTCTCTTGTTTTTGTAAAGTTGATTAGCCCAAGCCTGCTTCTAGTCTGGTCACTCGAAGGCCCGCAGGTTAAGCTCAAACAAGCATACTTGGCCTAATAATCTTTCGGGCTGGTATCAACCCCTTGGCCCCACCAAAAAATTAGACATCGTCCCACATGATTCAATTTTACATCTGGGTAGGGCAGGTCTTGGGCTTTAATGATAGAATTTGGGCCGGACCAGTCTCAAGCCCTCCACAAGGCCACCAAAAAACTCCGGTTGTGGGTAGACCAAGGTCTGGCCCAGCCCATTGGCAGCCCTAATTGCATTACATGACGCAAAGCGACATACCTAGACGATTCTAACTCAATAATAATGTACCTTCGCATGGTAATTGATCTTTATCTTGTTGAATATGTTTTTGCTTGTTTACAAAGAGATTGGAGCTTTTGAATAAGGGAAATGTTTATATGCTTCACCTACAGCATAGAAGTTCTATCCTCCCTCTACCATCCAGCCGTTCAATTTTGATCAAGAGAACCCCTCATTGTTTGATCTTAGATCCGAAGTCTCAAAGTATTTTATTTTTAGCTTTTTTTATACAAATTGTATGAGTATGAAATTCGGTACGTGCCACATTCTCATTGGGGCGCACCTATAAAAAATATTAAAAATAATTTTTTGATAAAATATAATGATCAAAATACCCCTTGAAGCTTTTGAACTGATGGCACTGGTATATTAAGGAATGGAAACCATAGCCCCCCAAGGTTTGGCAACACTGTCTCAGTCGTGTCATCTACCCGTCCAAAGGATGTCACATTGATGACAGAGGACAAGAGAGCTTCATCTCAGGCTCAAAACCGGTCTGACTTCTTCAATTCTCTTAAGAGGAAGACTCAACAAAGTAGTGCTGGGCTTTCATCAGGCTTTTACAAGTTGAGTAACAATGAAACAGAGGTTATACCTTCTCAGAATGGGTTCTTGGACAATAGTTTGTATGCTTGCTCTGAATCAGGCAAGGGAGGTGAGGAAGGAGAAGCCAAGGGTGAACAGGAAGGAGGGCGTGGAGGCACTGTGACATTTTATTTTATTGAAAATATTTATTTTCTATTTTTTGCTAGTACGAGTTTAATAGAGGAATGGACGTCCAAAATTTGGTGTCAAAATAGTTTATAAAAAAAAATAAAAAATAAAATAGTATAAAGACGTGACATTGTAATTGGGACAATCTTAGCCCTCTATTCAGAATGGACGGTTGGATAAAAGGGAGGATAGAACTTATATGGTGTAGAGGAAGCATAGAGAGCTTGCCTTTTGAATAAATGTAGCATCAAATTTATTTATTTTTGTATTTAAAACTTAGTTGTATGGATAGTGATGTAGTGTTTGTCAAGAGGGAAGTATTTGTCGGGAATGCGGTTGAGGTCAAGGTGATAGTACCACAACTACCCGTCTCAATTTAAATTCCCACTATCATGTGGTACTTTTGTTTCGTGGGAAAGAAGTCTTTTGGAAAAGTTACTCCATGAGAAAGTGGTAAGAAGTCTTTTGGAAAAGCTACTGCATGAGAAAGTGGTAGACACTGCAGTGATGCCCGGGAAAACATGTTCCTAAGTATGTTATAACACTGTATTTATGAGTAATCCGCTTCATACCTTTTGGAAAGTAGTTTCCCATGTTATAGAAAGCTCTCTATACTCTCAAGATGGTAAAATCCTGAACAATAGCTGCACCTTTTAGAGGGCGAGAATAAAATTGAGTTTCATTTATAGAGAATAGAGGATGGTACAATAGACGTAATTTATTAATGGTAATTACCAAGGATTCTTGCCACATTACAATGAACGGTTCAGATTTCTCGAAATCATCGGTATACCGCCCATTCTAGCTCCGCAAAATCTGGATCATTTGATAAAGAAACCCAGCCATCATGCATAGAGTTAGACATAGCATATGAAAATCATCAAAAGCTTGTCGCACTGACCAGTTTCCGGCACAGCCACTGACGAAACCATCACCTCCGGCTAAAATTTCAGCCACATTGGTGAGTTTACGACCATCTATGTGACAATTGCCTGCTTACCAGCCGACAGCTCCCCGGACCCCTTCTCCATTACCAACCCCTTCCCCTTATGAGAGTTGAAGTCATCGACAAAGAGGTCTTCTGGTGACTTTCCTGTGTCTTTTTGCGTGATTCCAACTGTGTCCTTGCTGCAAATCACTTCCTCCTTGCCGGAAACTGCAATTCCCTGGCTAGCTATTTGAGAACTAAGCCTTGCATTCTCCTCTTGCACCTCCTTGACCCTTCTCTTCAACGTCCTGTAACTCTCCAGCGACTTGAGCAGTTGGTCTGAGAGCTTTTGGTTCCGATCCTGCAGAGAGGCAACCTTCTCGTTAGATCCACCCCCCCTCCCCCTCCTCTCTTTGTGCTCGTTAGCGCATGTCTGAACTTTCGCCAAGAGTTTCTCATTTTGCGCTTTTAAGTCATTAAGGTGCTCCTCCATACCTCCAATCTCTTGAACTTTTCGTGCGAGTTCGGCTGATATGATCTCTTTCTCTTTGCCTAAGCTCGAGAACATCCTTTCGAGGCTTTTTCGAGCTGCCATGCTTGCAGATAGCTCTTTACGGAGGCGTTGGATCTCCTCATGAACGGGGCCACGGGGTCTTGCAGTGGGCTCATCAGGCTTGGCGTGGGGATCTGTGAAGCAGCGACGGAGCTCAGAGGAGGCAGGATCGTGGTGTGCCGGGGGGCGACCCTGCCGGTCGGGGCTGGTTGCAGTAAGGGTGGATTTGAAATTTTCAACGAGGGTTGTGAGGTTAGCGAGGAGATCTCGCTTATCCGTGTCATTGCCATTTATTTCCTCAATCGATTTGGTAAGGTGCTTTGCAGCTATCATCATGCCTGATACACATTGGATGCCAGAATCAAGACTAAGAAACATGAAGAAATTTAGTGACATTCCAGAAATTGTAGGAAATTAAACTTGATATACATTTTAAATAATACCCAATTTACCGCAGGAAAACTCGAATTGAAGAAATTGAGTGACATTCCAGAAATTGTAGAAAATTAAACTTGATTTACATTATAAATAATGCCCAAATTACCTGGTAACAGTGTAGGAAAAAATGAACCGAAACGGGGCACGGGGCCAGACGAGGTTAAACGGCCTTAACTGGGCAGCATTAAAATATAAATAAAAATAAAAAATTTAATAAAATATGAACAATATATTTAAAATATGATTAAACAATGCACATCCAAAGTTTTTAAAATGGATTTTAAAAAATTGAGTTGTGATAAGGGGTATTTTTGAAATTTTTAAAAAATTGGGAAAATATAAAAAACAAATTCCAATCTTTGTCAAAATGATGGAAAACATTTAAAAATGCATTACAAACAAAATCGTTTATTTTTGGATTTTATATATATATATATATATATTTTATTTTATTTTTTTTATTTTTTTTTTTTAAATACCCGATTAGTTCACCAAAACCAACCAAAACTGGAACCGGCCAGTTCCGATCTAACCGGACAGTTAAAATTTTGAACCGATCGATTTTTCCTACACTAATTTAGAACCAGGAACAAGAGTACTTAAATAATTTGGCCCACTCTGAACAAGGAAAGGTACTTGGTTGGGACTCTTTGATGGGTTCAATAATTTAAGGAAAAAATTATATAAGGGCGAGGCTCTAAACAATCAATTTATGGCGCACCTTAAAAATTCACTAAAAGATGTGGTTTTGAAGTCCAAAAATTGTAAAATTAATCACCTCGACCTCAAGATGTATGGACATGAGAAAAAATGGATTTCAAATCTGCGAAATAGTGCATCTTGTAATGCATTTTCAGACCGTCAATTTTCAAGATTTTTAAGAGTTCATAGATCTACTCAATCTACACCACTTTTGAAGTTTTAATTTTTATAATAAGTTGTAAAATTTTATTTTCAAGGCCATCAAAAAGAATTCGAGTATTGAAACAACATCATTCGACATTATTTGAAGGTGCGCCCTACTTTTATTCTCTAGAGCCTTGGCCTTATCCAAACTACAAAAATCTATTTTCTAAGGTAGCAACCTTAAACAATCCAATTAAGGCGCACCTCCAAATTTTATCATAACATGTAATTTTTGTACCAAAAATTCTTAGAATTATCTTAAAATCTACTTTTATCTCTAATTGTAAAATTTTAAACTCCAAAAATAATAAAAATCAAGTGGATATATAAACATATGAAAATCTTGAAAATGAACGGCCTGGATAATATGTTGCAAGACACACTATTTTTGGGACTCAAAATTCCTTCTTTTTTTTTCATATTCGATGAGATGATAAATTAAGATGGTTTTTCAACATTAAAGCAACCTTTTTCGATAGAATTTAAATACCCTGCTTATTAAAGGTTCTCAATCGAGAACAAGGATACTTCAGATATTTTTTGAAAACATTATTTGAAGAGGTATTTAACTAACTCAAATGCCTTGCTTTTTTAAGATTAAAAAAAGAAAATTATATAAGGTTAAAACCCTATATGTAGAAATAAATTTGCAATAATGTACACCGTCTATTTTACTTAGACGATTTAGATTGCACGTAGATTGGGCACTATATTAAAAGACATGTCATGTATTGACAATGTCTTAAAGATGTGACAAATCTATTTCACCCAAATAAAATGAATGGTGTAGAATATTGCAACCTTATTTTCACAAACAACATTAAAACCTTAAGCAAAACACATCCTTTTAAGATTCTCAATCCTAAATAAATGATTGAGTATTTTTGAAAATATATTTTAAGAGCCATCTAAGTGAAATGAATATTAAAAAGTAGTCTCGCTAGGGTTAATTAAGATGTTTTGACCCCTTGATGAGTTTGTAATAGGTTCTAGCCCCTTAAAATGTTATACCCCACCCCTCTTAAAAAAAAAAAAAAAAAGAAAGGAGGAAATTTGTCAAAACACCCCTATAAGATTAACTATTTAGACCAAAAAAAGAAAAGAAAAAAACAACCCCAAATAAAAAGAAAAATAAAAAAAAAGGATAGGACTTTTTTAGTGTATTATATTGTCGAAAGACATGTCGATAGTTCCCAATGAAAAGAACATTTTATTAAGGTATTGTATACTGAAAGACAACATTTTTAGTACAAGTAATAATTTAATCAGACTCAATGGATGTCAAAGCCAATGGCTTAGATATGTCAATTTGATAAATTTTCTTTTGAATTTTGAGTCTGGTCAATAGTACATTTCCAACTATCCAATTAAAAATCCAACAACCAAACTAAATAACCCCGTTGTATTAAATATAAAAAATTTTATGGTATACTTTTGGGTTTATTAAACCAAAGAAAATTTGGAGCATGTTTCTTCTTCCT
Organism: Amborella trichopoda; assembly: GCF_000471905.2. The sequence continues at coordinate 4,024,693 of NW_006499801.1, forward strand.
CTCTTTTTAAATCAAGTTGATCCTACACCACACCAAGGTGAGTTTTGCAGTCTGAGTCGAATTAAAGTTTACCTAACTCTCCCATGATATTTAATTGTATTTGGAAAAACTGTCCAATAACTCTATAAGTGGACAATAATAGTGCAATCCCCTTCCATTTGCACTGTCAATCAATTTGTTCAGTGGAGATTGATGTGCAAGATCTTAAAGCGTAAAGATTAAAATAACCAAGAACTCCATGAAACGGAGGTGGGGAGATGGTGTTATTACCATATTTTTAAGTTTTTACTGTTTTTACTTTAAAGGAATGGGATCAAAGAAGAGCCGTTACATTTTGAGTTCCATTTCTATTATGGGTAGTAGACCCTTCTCCACTAAACTACCCCTATAAAAAATATTTTACTATATTGACTACCTAAGTTGTGACAAAGTTGACTACCGTCGTATGGAACTTCCCCTTTGATCTTCATTGTATGTAGCAATCACAAAAACCTCCAGATGCACATCTCCATTTCACCTACCCATCCTTAATTCTATTTGCGACATATTTTTCAATCTCTCTATTCTCATGAATTATCGATCTTAGATATAAAAAAACAATCTATTTTATGTATCTTGAGTTATTGACCATGAATCTTAATTACTTCTTTATTTCTATTCCTATTATTACTAAACTTGAATTCTAAATATTATTTCTTAGTCTTACTAATTTTAAAAACTTTTAAATTCTAAAACATCCCTCCTAACATTTTAAATACAACAAAACCTCTTGTGAAAGCCACAATAGTGACTCTAAAAAAATCACACGGATTAATGCCCTAGAACCACCTTATTTGGGCATCTATTTGTTATTTTTTGATAAACTCAGACAAGTATTGTTCAGACTCAGCTCAGTGGAACTGGATGACTGGGCTCAGGATCCTAACTGAATGACTGGGCTCGAGACCCTAGCGAGTCTTGATCCAAGTGTAGGTTCCAAAACAACGGTGAAATAGAACCAACAACAAGCCAAACTAGCACGATCAGGGATGATAATTCCTCTTAAAGAAGGAAACATCACTAATTTTAATGAAATGAACTCTTGGCCAAAAACCTGTTGAAGGAAAAGAAGAGATGAATAGAATTTCGAAATTTTCAAATAATTTTTTTCGCTAAATCAATTCAAAATTTTGAGTCGAATCAAACTTAATTCAAAGAAATTCATTGTGTACTTGACACAAAATTTCAGTTGCAGGGAAAAAAAAAGAATGAATATATATACACAAAGGGGACTAAATGGATTCAATCACAATAATTGAACAAAGAAAAATGAATAAATATGAAACGAACTGTAAACCAAATCCTGCGAGACTTTAAATCAAGGAAAATACAAAACATAACAAATAAACTGAAACCATCCAAAGTTTAGAGAAAGGAAGACAACCATGAAAAGATGATGAAATCCTCATCTATTTGGTCATGCTCCAAATCTGCAGAGACAGAAAATTTACCTTCCATAGTCGCACGTTCTCGGTCAGGCCTCGGACAAGGTAGAAGCTCTGGCGACGAATTCGCGTGAAGCTTGCTCATATTAAACGGCGAAATTGAACAATCTATGATCAACCTTGTCCTCCTAAAATCCTCAATGTTTTTATTTTTTTATTTTATATTTTGCAGATCAATAGAGCAAGAGCAACAATCCAATAGCCCAAGAAACTATTGAAAGAAGAGATATAAAGAGAGAGAAACCAGCAGCAAATTGAAGAAGAACAATTAATAGAAGAGATGGGAATGAGTTTTGGATGAAGATTTTAAATATGGATTGAATGAAGGAGAACCAGCCTAACCAGCCGACCCACCACCTCCAACCATATCCTATGAAGTATGCATTCTCTCTCTCTCTAACTATCTAAATCTCTCTCTATCAATCACTCTCCCTCTGTCACTTTCTCTCTCTACCTTTCTCTCTCTTCTGTCTCACCATGCAATGCATGGGAACATTGACCTTTTCATCAGCCGTGGGGTCCTCTTGCAATTACTAAAACTATAATATGGGAAGTAAATCTGGTTTTGTGGTTTTGAGCTTGGGTGGGTGTTGGGAAGTTGATTTTATTTTATTTTTTATTGGCAATAAAAACTGTTTGGCGCTTGATATTAGAGGGGAAATGACCACATTATTCTTGAAATTTGTTTGGTTGAGATTTTCCGGCTAACGTGTCAACTATCAAACCTAATTTGGAGAATCAGACAAATAATTGGTTTGGTTTTAAGGAGCCAGAAATTCGTTACTCGGTATTTTGAGAGGACGAAAACGACCTCCACGATGAAGCTGGAGGGGTGCAACGTGTTCTTTGTTTGCGATGGGATGTAATGACGAAAATGCCCTTGAAGGGTGGGGGCTCTCTAGAGGGCAGCCGGAACTAGGCCCGGCCCTGGCCCTGTACCTAGCCCTGTCCCGGCTTTGGTTTTTATGGACTCTGCGTAAGGGGATTGCCCAAGGCTATCATACAGTGTTGTTACATTTGCTTTGGAGTTTTCATCGGTCCGTCCGTTTGGAAAAAAAAAAAAGCAATTGGGCGTTTGGGTCATTTCGAAGAAAAGACTTGGGAATTTTTAAAAAAAAATTATATTTTTATATATTAAAATAATATAAATTTTAAAAATAAAAAATTCAATAAAAAGTAATAATTCCATGCTTCGGCTTTAGCTTCAGCCGAAAAAGCCGAATCAAACTGAAGCAGGCCGAAGCATAAACTTTGCTTCATTTTGGTCTAGACCAAAAACCCAAAAACTTTGACCGAAACGAAGTGGATATGGCAATTAAATAGAGTCCAACCCTACCGTCACGCCACGGTGGCTTCGGCCTCGCCTGGCCTGCCCTGGCCCGGCTCTTCTATGGCCCATGTCTAGTTTCATGGAGCGGGGCCCTATCTAGATAACGTAGAGCACCTGAGATTGCATTTGAGCCTACAGCTAGAGAGAAAAAGAAGAGCTGGCCACTTGACGCGCACTCTCCTTTGCACGTGCACAGCACGAGAGATGCGAGAGAAGCTTTTCGAAACACAAGCGGCTTGCTTGCATCAATGTGGACCACTCGTCAAACTACGATTTGCAAATTTTTTACGTGACTTGAATCTTGGTTTTGAAAATATCCTATTAGGATCGGGAGGGGACTGACCCACCTTGTAAATTGGTCTACTTGGGGTTAGACCAATCCAGTTTTGCTCGGATCTGGATTGACTGACGTGGTTATGTAATTATCCGAATCGGGGAGACGTCTGTTTTGCATGGACGATTTAATAAGAAGAACTGACAGGGCAAGTCGCAGACTTTCTTCTGAGTTGAATACGTGGTTTTAAAAATTGTAGATCAGGATCGCTATATGGTTTCTTCATGAAACTGAAAATCAGTCAGATTTGGAGAGACTTCCCATGTTCTGTTAGATGACCGGACAAGTCGATTAGAAGCAATGGCCGTCCAGATCAGAGAATCATGTGATTCTCAACAAATTTAATTTAATATTTTTTATTTTATTATCTCTATAGAGAATCAGCTGGATTTTAAGTCTTAGAACATAAGTTGAGAGTAATATTTTGGTAATATTTTATGTGCTGAGATATTTATAATTAGTCAATGTGGTTTGATATATATTTTCTTCATGTTAAATACAACATGCGTTTTGACTGTGGGAGAAGCTAGGGTATTCTTGCGTAACAATGGCTCAGGCACAGGTACATAGCCTACTAATGCACGCATGTATTAATGATCAAGGTTGAACAACATAGAAGAATGTAGTGCACATTAAAGTTAGTGTTAACTATTTAGTCATTTTGCAATGAGAGAGAACCATTTTTTGGATGTGAGAAATAATGGTTAAAGATTATGGGGGAGAGGGAAATAATCCTAAAAGAAATTTAGGAAGGCAAAGGATATTATTTTAATATGGGAGTGTACTATCCATTTACTCCCTTAAGTAAAACCCCATATAGACTTAATTTTAAGACCCAAAATTTTGGGGATGTAACTTCCTCAGTCTATAGATTAACTTCAATAAAAGAATTCCTAATTGTACCATCTAAAAGATATAACGTCTTACGATTGATTCGAGACTATCTAATTTTTAGAAGGTGAAATCTAAGTGGTAGAAAACTCTATTTCATTTAGTGATTACTGCATGCGGTTTGTATAACGCTAGGTCCTAAACAATCAAAGTAAGTCACACCTTAATACAATGTCGTAAGAGAGTTTCAGTACTAAAGATCTTTGTGATGGCCTAAAAATTTACTTTCATCTTTAATTATCAAATTAAAAAAAGTTTGTATAAGTTTGAGGCCCTAAACAATCAAACTAAGATGCACCTGGAAAATTCATTAGAAGAAGTTGTCTTGATGTCAAACAACCATCAAATCCAATCACCTCGACTTTAAGATACATATACATAAAAAAAAAAAAATGGACCTCAAGTCTTGGAAATAGTGCATCTTGTAATGCTTTATCTAGATCGTCGATTTTTGAGATTTTCAAGTGTTCATAGATATGCTTAATCTGCACTACTTTTTAAGCTTTAAATTTTATAAATAGAGATGAAAATAAATTTTCAGGCTGTCACAATGAGTTTTGGCACTAAAATGACATATTTCAACACTATTTGAAGGTGCACCTTGCTTTGATTGTTTAGAGCCTCAGCCCTGTACAAACCACACCCTATAAAATTTAAAGATAAAGTCTATATAAGGGTGAGGCCTTAAACAATCAAATTAAGGTGCACCTAAACAATCAGCCTTGTACAAACCACACCCTATTAAATGTAAATATAAAGTTTATATAAGGGTGAGGCCCTAATCAATCAGCCTTGTACAAACCACACCCTATTAAATGTAAAGATAAAGTTCATATAAGGGTGAGGCCCTAAACAATCAAATTAAGACGCACCTAAACAATCAGCCTTGTACAAACCACAATCAAGTTTACTAGAAGAGGTTGTTTCGATGCCCCAAAATCCTCAAATCAATAATCTTGACCTCAAGATATATGAACATGAGAAGAAATGGATTTCAAGTCTTAGAAGTAATGCATCGTGTAATATACTTTTCAAACAATCAATTTTCAAGATTTTTAAGTGTTTATAGATCAATTTAATATATATATTATGTTTGAAGCTTTAAATTTAATACTTAGAGATGAAAATAAATTTTCAAGCTATCAAAAAGATTTATAATATTGAAACAACATCTTTTGACACTATTTTCACTGTGTGCTTTACTTTGATGGTTTAGGGCCTCAGCCTTATACAAATCACACCTAAACTTTAGAGCCTCAAAAATAGCGTAGATTAAACTGATCTTTGAACACTTAAAAATATTAAAAATTAACAATCTAAATAAAGCAGATGCATTATTTCTAAGATTTGAATTCTTTTTTTTTTACGTCCATATATCTTAAGGTCAAGATGATTGGATTTGAGATCTTTTCAACAATAAAACAACTTCTTCGAATTTTGAAGTGCGCCTTAGTTAGATTCTCTATAGCCTTAGCCTTATATAAACTTTTTCTGTGATTATTTAGTATTTCCTCAAATTTCATGTTGAAAAAAGTCCTCCCAAATAGATCTTTTGAATGCGACAGTAGATGTACATTATATACTCCGACAAGAGTATACATGCCCTCATTAATGAAAGCTTAAAGCATGAAAAGATCACAGTAAACATGTACCTAGTTGGGCTACAGCCAATAGGAAGCGCGATGTTCATAAAAATATTACGATATATATATGTTTGGTGTGGTTTCTATAAAGTTGCAACTTTAAACAATCCAAGGCGCACCTCCAAATTTTATCATACATGTAATTTTGATGTAAAAATTTATCAGGATTATCTCAAAATCTATTTCATATCTAGTTATAAAACTTTAAACTCAAAAAATAGTTAAAATCAAGCATATCTATAAACATATAAAAATCTCGAAAATGGACGGTCTAGATAATGTGTTGCAAGATGCACTATTTTTGGGATTCAAAATCTTTTTTTCTTTTCATATTCAAACATCTCGATGTCTAAATGAACAATTAGAGAGTTTTTCAACATTAAAATAACCTTTTTCCGATGGATTCTTGAGATGCATCTCTAATTCTACATTTTAAAGTTGCAACCTTATATAAACTTTTTCCTTCTTTTTTTTTGGGGGGGTAGATTAGTGGGGAATACAGATCCCTACCCGTTTTTAGAAATAATTAGTAGTTTTCACATGTGTCAGTGGGAATGACCGGTAGCTAATGTTCAAGTGACGCTACCACCATGGTCTCAACCCCATTCCCAACTTTTTCCTATATTGTATTGACTGATAATGATATAATTACCGATACTAAGCACGGATAGGGTTTTGGATCCCGTTTCCTCTTTCATTTAAAATTTGGAATTGGATTTTAGACCTCTCAGCCATATTCTTACGGGCAAGCTTTCTATGATTTCCCTACAGCATAGAAGTTCTATCCTCCCCCTTATCCAAATGTCCATTCTAAATTGAGGGCTAAGAGTGCCCCAATCATAATGTCACATCTCTATACTATTTTATTTTTATTTATTTTTCTATAAGCTATTTTGAAATCAATTTTTGGACGTCCATTCCTCTATTAAACTCACACTAGTGAAAAATATATATATATAAATATTTTTAATAAAATAAAATGACCAAAATACCCCTAAAAGTTTTAAGGGGTATTTTGGTTATTATATTTTATCAAAAAATTATTTTTAATATTTTTAATAGGTGTGGCCCTTTGAGAAAGTGGTACGTACCAAATATCATATTCATTCAATTGCTATAAAAAAAACTAAAAATAAAATACTTTGAGATGTCGGATCTAAGATCAAACGGTGAGTGGCTCTCTTAATCAAAATTAGACGGCTGGATGGTAGGGGGAGGATAGAACTTCTATGCTATAGGGAAAGGATATAAACCTTTCCCTATTCTAACAATCTAGTTCAACTTCAGCCGATAGAGATTTGTTAAATTGGGGAAATGTTGGTTAAAAATTAAAATTAAATTAAATTGTTCAAAGTAGATTAAAATTAAATCAGGGAATTCAAGGGAAGAAATGGGATCACCACTCACTGAATTTGATTTCTAATATGGATAGTTGAGTTTTAAAATCCTGATCATAATTGTATAAAAGTACTATTTATTTTTTAAATTAAAATATAATTTCATAGGTGTTATATTTTATTTATAAATTCTACTTTTTTTATAGCATATAGTGCATTCTAATTTTATCATTATCTCTGTACAACAAATTGAGCTTAATTTAGTTTGGTGATGGTTCTCACCATAACACATCGAAAATAATAACAATAATAATAATTCAAATTAAATAAATTTAGAAAAATATCTCAAAATAACTTAAAACAAACAAAAACTTGCCAAAATACCCTAAATGTTGTAGGGGTGTTTTGATATTTTAAAATTTTGACTTATTTTTAATATTATTTATAGGACCCAGTTTCTATGCAGCCAAATCCGCATATGTAGAAATGCAGGCCCCTTAATAAATCTATTTTTGAGATGAATTTTAAGACTTAAGTTTTAAGGATATGTAATTTCTAATATGGAGATCATAAATATGAAAAAATTAATAAACTTTAAGAACTAATAATAATAATTGTAGTAAAAAAACATTTGGATCATTGTTTTTAGATGGAACATCTACTTGCATCCATCTTTAAGATAGATGTTTTACACTTTTCTGGACTGCATATGTAAAAATGCGGTCCAGCCCGCATGAAATTTCCTTATTTATATGTGTGTGATGGTGAACTGAAAAGTAGGAACATACCAAATTTGACATTAATCATATGTATAGAAAAATACAAAAATAAAGTATTGTTTATGATCTCAAAAAGTTGGATTCATATGTAAAATATAAAATATATGGGACTATTTTAAATTTTGAAAAATAAATTAGGATGTTTATATAGGCGAATAATCTCATACCACCATGTTATTGTAATATAATGAAACCACACTACTAAAAAATCACGTTTGTGGCATTTTTATAAACCCAAATATTGCATGTACATTCTCTTCATCCTAATAATCAAACTAAAAAATAAATAAAATTCAATTCGCACCCAAGGATAAAATGATTCCTCTCCAACAATGAAACTAGACCATCAATTTGACGAATTTCAAGATCAAGGTCTTTATGAATTTAAAAATTAAATTTTTTTTTAACAATGTTAATCTAATGATAATAAAACTATTTTAAAATTTTGGTTAGCCAGTCAGTGCCAATCTCCCCCATGCACTTCCAAACTTCTATCGGATACTATATTGTCCTAAAGCTTTTCATATTTTCATCGTCTTCAAAGCTTCTTTCACTTCCGTTATCTTATTCCTATAAATGCATCTATAACTTCCACCCTCATTTATGCCAAGAGTTCCTTCAATCGATGTGTTCCCACTGTGTTTGTCATTTAATAATTTTTGAAAATAAGCTCTACATAGTTCGTTCATATCATCATCATTCACCAAAACCCTTTGATCCACACTCTTAATGCAATTATAAGGTCTATATCCCTACATTTTTTTTCTCTCTTATTTTTTCTAATCTAAAAACATATTTTTCAAATTTTCTTGTTATCATATTACTATATAGATTATCATTAACCTTTTTCACTAGTGCCATTTTGAACCTCATCATCCACAATCAACTTTTTTATGAGAATTTCTTTTCTTCTAATTTCTCCTGTAACTTGTTTTTCAACCTTCTTAATATTGCCAACCATCTCAAATACAACACTCGCTCAGTCACTTTCTCTCTCTCTCTCTCCACTATCAAAACCGCACCCCCCAAAACTTTCTCTCGTAAATCTGCACCCTAAAACTGTTTTCTCTCTCTCCCACAGTCAAAATCCGCGCCCAAACGCACACTTTCTTTCGCTCTCTCTAACCAGAGGAAAAATGGACGCCCTAACTTCCTCCTGTCTACGCCTCCAAACCTTAAATCCCCCTTCTTTATGGAACCCACCCTACATTTCTTACCTTCCCCTGCCCTACACTCGACCAAATTGCCATCTTGCCCCCAGGAAACCCCTGCGTTCCCAAAGGAACCCATTCCTTCTTTTAAGGTCATCTCAGGCCGATCAGCCCACCCCTAGCAGTGGGCAACTGGCTCAGGATAAGCCTACAGAAGAGCAGCAAGAGGAGCCCAAAACCCTAGAAGAGCCTGCAGTGGAAGCGCCGCCGCCGATAGGAGGCGCCAATACGAGTGGTGGTGGTGGGTTTTGGGATGGGGTTTTGGAGGAGACAAGGGAGATCGAATGGCCAGGATTTAACAAGGTTTTGGGGACCACAGGGGTCGTGGTGGCGGTAATCGTTGGATCAAGCATCGTGCTGTTGACGGTGAACGCAGTTTTGGCTGAGATTTCTGATAGGGTTTTTGCCGGAAGAGGGGTGCAGGATTTCTTTGGATAAGGGGTGTTTTGTTTTGTATTTTGTTGTTTTTTCATTTTTTGGTTATCAGATGAGTGAGAATATTGAGTACTCTCTCTGGTACATTAGAGTAAGAATTAACTACCCTCTCTTTCTGGTATCTTAGAATTTACGTACTCTCTCAATTAAGAAGAATAATAACGCTTTCTCTCAATTAAGAAGAATAAGAACCGAGAAACAATCTCTCTCTCTTTCTCTCTATCAAGAGGAAGGCGAACCGAGATTTTTCTCTCTTGTTTTAGCCGGTTCTCTCTCTCTCTCCTGCTTGAGTGGGTTGGAGTTGTTTTTTGTTGAGGGTGTATACTATACTCCTGCATGATAACAACATATAGAAGGAGTTGGGAACCACTTAAGAATTATTTTAAATAATTTTTGAATTTTTTAGTTTTCTATCACTTATCTCGCTCCCAAATATTATCTTTGTTAAAAGGAAAAAGTTAATATAGAGTCAAGGCTCTACAATCAAATTAAAACCCACCTCAAAATTTATTCTAAAAGAGGTTGTTTTGATGTTCAAATCTCCTCAATCTCAACATCAAGATGCATTGACATGAGAAAAATGAATTTCAAGTTTTGAAAATAGTACATCTTGCAATGCATATTTGAACCATCAATTTTTCAAGATTTTCAAATTTTAATAGATCTGCTCGATCTACAATATTTTTGAAGCTTTAAATTTTATAATTAAAAATGAAAATATATTTTAAAACTATCACAAAGATTTCCAATATTGAAACCACATTTCTCGAGCTTTACTTTGATTGTTTAGACCACATTTCGCGAGCTTTACTTTGATTGTTTAGAGCCTCGGCTCTATACAAACTTTCATATCGTAGCCCCTCAAAAACGCCCAACTCAACAAATATTTTGTGAAACAAAATTCTGTATGAGAATTTAATATCATTGACCCCCCAAAATAAGCTTCAACCGTTGTTGATCAATGGATCAAGCATACAGTACGTGGACTCAGTAAAAAGCAATCAATGTCAGTACCTTCTAAAACTGTTATGAGTCCAAAAAGTTAAGAATCCATCCAGTACAACACCGTCTAAAACTGTTGTGAGTCCAAAAAGTTAAGAATCCATCCAGTACAACACCTTCTAAAACTGTTATTAGTCCAAAAAGTTAAGAATCCATCCAGTAAAACACCTTGATAGAAACACCTTCATAAAAACAATAGAACACAATAACGGAGGTTCAACCAATCGCACAACAAATTGGTATCACTAAAGGTGGGGAAGAGAGAGAGAGATCAACATATTTTTCTATTTCAGTGAGATTGGATTGAAAAAGCATGTAATTCTTCTCGACCATATTAACAATTTTGGTGTTATTTTGTCAGGATTTTGTTCAAAATCTTTAATCTCATTCTGAGAGAGAGATCAACAACAAGGTTTTCCATTCTGGTCAGATTGGATGAAAATGCAGGCAATTCTTCTCAATAACAGCAATATCTGTGTTATTTTATCAGGATTTTTGTTCAAAATTTAATCCTCAGGGAAGCCAAAAAACTTATTCATAAGCTTAGCAACTGCCATTGGATTTGAAGGGGGGTAAGGAACGAGAGTGTCCAAATCCATGTTTTGAATGGTCTCATAGAGTGTATCAGGGTATGCACAAAGAAGATGCTTTCTCTCTGCTAATTCCTCAGCCAACTCACTCTGGTGATTATCCATCAAAGCAGTATTCACAACGACAATAAGGGGTTTGCCCAAGCGTAGCGTCTCAAATATACTTCCTGACCCTGCTTGTAAAATGTAATAATGGATCAGACAGATTCAACAAATATACATATAGACAACATTCTTCCCTAGGTTTAAAAGAAAAAAAAGAAGTAGCTCTCTCTCTCTCTCTCTCTCTCTCTCTCTCACACACACACACACACACACACACACACAAGCATGCCCCAACCTATAGACACCAAGACACAACCTCTGATCTAAGCTCCCTTTCGCATAATATGACCTGTTTCTTTCTCTTGATGACCAAAAGAGCCCCTATTCTTTTTCCAACAATTGAGAAGAAAATTTAGAGTTTGCATCTCTCTCCAATATGACAAATATGCCTTTTGAATCAACTATCTTCAACATATTTTACAGAAGGAATAATAAGTAGTGAACAGATTTTCTTCTGCAGAATATTAGAAAGGAAATTAGCATTTAAGAAGATTTTCCAGTATTCACAAATATGCAGGTCTCTCCCAATCTGGACAATAAAATATGCAGATGGACATATCAGGCAAAGAAAAAGGCCCATCACTAAATCCATAGCTTTGACGAAAAATGTGAACAGCGTTCAAAAAATCAAGTTACTGATTGACAAACTATTGCAAGCGTACAATGTCTTACATCTCTAAATTACTTATGTACCTGCATGACTAATAACAAGTGATGCTGATCTCATGTGATCAGCAATGCTTGGTGAGAAACTGAAGTAGTCAACAGTTAGGGACCCATCTTCTCCCGCAGACTGAAAACAAAGATCTAAATTAATGCGCGAGAGAGAGAGAGAGAGAGAGAGAGAGAGAGAGAGAGAGAGAGAGAGAGAGAGAGAGAGAGAGAGAGAGAGAGAGAGAGAGAGTAGTAGTAGTAGTAGTAAGTAAGTAAGTAAGTAAGTAACGTAAGTAACGTAAGTAACGTAAGTAACGTAAGTAACGTAAGTAACGTAAGTAGTAACGTAACGTAACGTA
>NW_006499801.1:4036866-4059438 GCF_000471905.2 Amborella trichopoda
CGTACGTACGTACGTACGTACGACGTAACGTACGAACGTAACGTAGAAGTACGTAGTAGTACGAGAGAGAGAGAGAGAGAGAGAGAGAGAGAGAGAGAGAGAGAGAGAGAGAGAGAGAGAGAGAGAGAGAGAGAGGGGGAAGCATTTGAGACATTTTTTTCTATTAAAACAAGATAAACTGAAAAGGACAAGGACTACCAATATTCAGTGTTTCAAAAATTGGTGATTCGGGCTTGGACCCACACAAGTCATTTGGACCCAGCAGGGTGCCAACCCGGATGAAAAACCTTCACGAACCATGCAAGTGTGTAAGTATGGGATTTTAATAATTGACCATAACGATTCATTTTTTCTTTGATTAATGATCACCAAATAAAAGTAGCTTTCATAAGGGACCATCTCCTCTAGTAACAAATACCAGCAAGAGTTGAAGATCCCTACAAACATCGGCCACATTTCACTCTCTGATAGCACGCACAGTGCTTAAAAAAAAAAAAGTACACCCAGTTCAACCTAGAATCAGTTATACCAAGCCAATTCCCATATGGAATCGGAAATCAGCCCGAGAATTGCCTGGTTCATTACTCGAAACAGCACAATCCATTAAAAAACTGGGATTGCTGAATTCTCAGACAAATCAACCCATTCTCCTGTATTTCACTGCTCATAACATTTTGAAACCCTTTTTAGGCCCACTTCCTTTTTTATGATTTCTCGATCATTTTTCCTCTTATGTTTTCAAATTTGTCCCATTTTGATCATTTGAGAGTGATTTGCAATATCCCTTACAATATAATTAGGATCAAGACCTGATTTTACTGAAATCACAGGTGCGAAATTTGGGGATTCTTTCCCTTTTCCAAACCCTGATCCGCCATTTTTTTTTTTATTTCTCTAGTTTTTCCTCTGGTTTCTCTCAAATTTGTTGCATTTTGATCTTCTCTCTTTGCTCTAGAAGATCCTTTATAGAAATCAAAAGCTCCAAATTTTGAGGCTCTTTTCCCTCTTCCGTCCTGATCTAGCATTTTTTATGTTCTCATTTTTAGTCTATTTTCTCTCGAATTTGGAACAGTTTGATTATCTCTCAAAGTAATATATGAGATTGCTAATAAAATTTTATGTCTCTTATTTTTAATCTATTTTCTCTCGAATTTTTAAGTAATATAAGAGATTGCTAACAAAACTTTATGACCAACCCCTAATCATTGAAATCATATAGACAATTGTAAAAATGATTGTAAAACAGAATTTTACAATCATTTTTTTGCAAAAGAAAAAAGAAGTTTACAATCATTCAGAAAAATGATGTATAGACAGAGTTTTTGGTTTCAAATGATTTACAATAGATTTAAACAAAAATACGTTTCTTTTAACTTAAAAAAATCACGGATTTAAAATGAGTTTCAGTTTGCACCTTCTTTTAGTTTATTTGTTCTTTTTAAAAAATTTATATTTGATCACAGATTCTGATCCGACTTGGTTCAGAAGGGGACCAAGTTGGACCCTGGTTCCAGGTTTTAAAAGATTGAACATGGATTACATGATACAAGACCAACTTTAACTACAATTTAATGACCAATACAGCATATCTGCAGTCTTTCTTAACCATCACATGATATTCTTTTCTACCACATTATTACCATGTTGCATGTGTGTTTGTCTGAGCAAACAAATGGAAAAGCACACCCACACACGCATGCACGCACGCACGCACGCACATCCCCACACACACACAAATATATATATATATATATATAAGAGCCATTTATAAAAGGAGTCATAGAGAAACCTTAGATGGGATATATGATCCACGGCCTAGTTGAATGAGCAGATTGGTATAGCCTCTTCTTAACAATTCTGCTTTTAATAGTTGAGAGTCAACTGCCTGGACAAGAGCATCGAAACAAGTGGTACCCACTGTCACAAATACTGTTTTCTTCGCGAGTACATCTCCATGTGCTTCTCCCATTCCTTCATAAGCACATTCTATCAAGTTCAGAATGAAGAAATATTCCATTAATTTACTATAAAAGAAAAGAACGAAAAAATAATAAAACCATAAGAGTAATTGCATTGCAAAACAATGAATAAATAGTCTTTCGAATGTTCCAGGCCCTAAAATTGAGATCAGTAAAGCTAAAAAGGATGAAGATAAACATGAGAGCTCATATTCATGTTCCTACATATATTCAAGCATCATAAAACTTTGGGTAGGCTGAGTTTCCTAGGACAGTAGAGAAGGTGGATTGAGGGCAGCATGACAAGGTGTTCCTTTCAATTATGGTCGATGATTCTCCTTATTCCTGAATGTTTCTTTCAAACCTTGAGAAAATTGATCAGGAGAAACCCTCTTGCCCTTCTTATCCACAATTATGTCCATGGTTGAGCTGCATAATGGAAAAAATGATGACCCAGTCTAATCTTCTGATTCACTAGATAACATTTTTCTGTCTTCTTCCTTTTTTTGTCCTTTTTGATAGATAGAATAAGACTGAAACTTTACCTGCAATCTGCACACTAAACATTAAATTTCTGTTATGCGTAATGAAGAAATATGATTACTAAAGTTATACGAGTAAGATGTTATGGTCGGGTCAACATAGGAAGCTTATCTGAGGACTTCACTGTATGTGGCGACAACTACGATTCATCGTTAGATGTTATGAGATGGGTTTTGCAGAGGACACACATGACTGTAGCCAGGAGTTTGGCACAAATCTTATAAATGCGACATTGGCTAGTGTTCCAAACTATTACATTTCAATATGTCATATGGCAACGACATACAAGGTGGAAAGCCTTTTCACATTTTTCTTGTTTAGTAATGTTAACTTGGGACTTGATCAGAACAGAACTCTAGATGTCACGTTGACGCACTGCCACCCTTACCACCTCTGCCTAGAGCCCGTTCCCAAAGCCTAATATTCATTCCTATTGAAATGTCAGAAAACTATTCTCAATTCAATTGACTAAGATTGAAGAATAGCTGGTCATATAAGAACGGAAGCTTCAGGATCAATATATTAAGGAATACCATTAAGACGCATCTAACAAAACAAGATATAAACAATTTAGAACCAACCCAGCTCCAGGCTAAAAGCTAAAGGCAGAACTTAGATGATAAGTGATATCAATACAGAATCCCAAGAAAATAAGTTAACATAATTGAAAGAAGAAATGGATAGTTTGTACCTCTTTTTATCCGTTATGTATTCCAGTTACCCTAAAAGAAACGCACAATAAAATGAATCAGAGGAAAATCACATAAAAATCACAAATAAAGATTATGAATAGATACCAATTGGTTTAAAATAAAAAAAATACAAACCAAAAAGAAAATAAAAGCAACAAAATTATTGGCCTAGAATGCTTAACCCGCAATAAACAAACAAAGAACCCCATATCACTCCCAATGTAGAAGCCAACAAATAAAATCAGACTAACCAAACAGAATACAAGATTCTCGCTACGCTTTGAATGACTAGAAATGTAGCATTAGATATTTTAAAAATTCACCAACGTATATAAATGGTGATAAAAATATACCATGCAATGCATGTATGCAAAACCAACAATTATTACTTGCATCGAATGTAGAGATTCAACAGCTAGAGACCCCAGAATTAAACCTAGTCCAAACATGAAAGAATTGATCACTAATTCAAAATAGTTAGCAATTCAATTATCACACTTTGATTTCAAATCCATACTTAAATCAGCTTAACTTAAATCAGCTTAGCTCCTCCTAAAATTATAACCCCACGAACAACAGAAGATAAAATTACAGGTACCAGAAGTTTCACCTAAGCCGCTGATTGGAGAGAAGCCTAAGATGCAAATCCACTAGCAAATAAACCAGGCAAATATTTCCAAAAAAATGAGAAGAAACCACAAATTTATATAAAGTTCTCCCTCTTGATCCCCTAGTAAACAGACACCCTTCTTGAGAAAAGCAAGAAGAAAAACACACCAACATTTCTCAAGACATGGCTGATTTAAACAACAATATTCATCAAACAAATCATGTGCATAATTTTGACATTGCAAAAGGCAATGAATGAAATCACAAATTAATAAAGCAATCATATTGCCTGTGATTAAAAAAAAGAAGAAGTGGGGAGTGAAGAAATTCAACCCATGCATCTAAATTTTAATGAGAGAGAGAGAGGGTTTAAGCACTGATGATAAGTCCAATTTGCAGTCTTGGGCAAACAAATGAGGTTCAGGGTAGACAAATAAACCCCCAAATACCACTTTCTCTACAAAAAGCTCCAATGATTTTGGACCATCACCCTTAAAAATCATGGCTACAGCAAAAGCCTAATAACAAAAATAGTTGTCCAGAAAGATACCATACACGTAAATTTTGGTGCAATCAATAAAGAAAAGTTCACTTTCAGAAAAAAAAAAGAAAGAAGCAGAATCAATACCAAGAGCCACCAAACAAATACCGGACTTCAACGCACAGTTCTTGTCCTATGACAACAATTTTAAAAGAACCATGAATGCATTCTCTCTCTTGAGAAAAATATTCAAATGAGATGTTTCCCATTTATCAATAAGAATAGCTCTTCTAAAAAATAAAAAGCTTCTTTTATTGCATCCAAAAGGTAAATTTATGGCTTGATTCTTCCAACTCCCTATCGATAGGTTAAGCAGGTTATATAAATAAATAAAAAAGAAACCAAATTTGAGAATCACAACACTACATTCAGCCAATAAAAAAAAAAAAGAAGGAATTCTAAACTAGATACACAATGGACCAGGAATAATTAAATGTTAAAAGCATTATCAAAAAAAGGAAATTAAATCAGTATCAGTCGTTAGAAAACAGAGATTCCCATTAGATAATTTCTCTATGGATACACATTAGACAAGTTAGAAGATTTTCAATTTCAACACCAATCAAAATAAATAATAATAAAATGAAGGTTTTCAATAAAATACTCATGGAAAACAAAAAATTGAAATATGAAAAAACTGAAATATTATAGACCTCGGGAAAAAATAGGAGGAAAAAACCAAGGGAAAAAAAATATTGGAGTAATTCTTACGAACAGTTGTACCCATCAAGAAGTTCCCCTACATATGAAGCATTTTTCGTAAATCAGGAGTGATAATCTTTGTGCTCTAAAAGTACAAAAGGAAGAGGTCCAAAATTTTCTATTTCTATAACTCAAAAACCACCATTTCTGATATATAATTTATACTTGGTTACCAGAATAAATAAATAAAATGCGTAAATAATCCGATTAAAAATCTCTTCTGAATAGGCACCCCATTAATATAAAAAAGTTCTGAAAAAAAAAATCCATCAATTATTTGGAGAGCATTGAAACAAAATCGTCTAATTTATACAGAGTACAAACATGTCCAAATGAATGCAAGCTACCCAAATTGGATTCAAATTAAAGCAAATCGACAAAATATAACGAAAGAAAAAATTATCAAGCTTCAAACCACTCACCTTATTGAAGTTCAATGAAAAAAAAAAAAGGAAGAGAGAAGCCTGGTTGGTGGGGAAGGTTTAGAGAATGAGGGAAGTAAGACACAGCAGTGTTCGGGTCACTGTGTTTAAGCTCCGACGGGCCGAAAACTTCATTGTAAGGTGCGAGCCATGAGTCAAGTATAAGGGCAAAACATCATTTAAGTGAATAACGGTGCTTCCAAACCAACAAGTCCTAGTCAACAAACACGCCCTTGGGATTTTGCTTTAAAATTTGGAAGTGGTTTGCACGAAGTTGCAACCTTAAACAAGAAGTAAAGTGTTATCTTCAAAATTTTGTTAGAAGAAGTAATTTTGATATCGATAATTCTTAGGATGCTGCAATAGTCTATTTTTATCTCCAACTATAAAATTTTAAACTTTAAAAATACTTCACATCAAGCAAATTTATAAGGAACAAATTTATATAAGGATCCTACCTTATACTATAAAACTACGGATGCCCTTCAAAAATCCATCGGAAAATGTACTTTTATTGTTGAAAAACCCTTTGATTGATCATCTCGACATCGAGATGTATAACTATGAAAAATAAAAGGATTTTAAGTCTCAAAAATATTGTATTTTACAACATATTATCTACACCATCCATTTTCAGGATTTTCATATGTTTGTAGATCTACTTGATTTTAACCATTTTAAAATTTTAAAATTTTATAATTAGATATAAAAATAGATTTTGAGATAATCCTAATAACATTTTACATCAAAAGTATATACCATGCTAAAATTTGAAGGCCACCGTACCTCTACACCTACGAATGCTTCTGTATGCCAAATGCACCCAATTTATAAATATAAAATCTTAAAAATAGACAGTAAGATAATGTGTAGCAGGATGTATTAGTTTTAGGATTTGAAATCTCTCATTCTCTTCATATTCTTATATCTCCATGTTGAGATGATAAATTAGAGGTTTTTTCGGCATCAAAACAATATTTTCCTGAATGAATTTGAGATGCACCTTAATTCTACAATGTAAGGTATCAACTTTATATAAACTTTTTCCATTAAATTTTTATAGTTTATTATAAATATAAAAAAATTATAAATTACCTGTATTTAGTAATGAGAACTTTAGAGAAAAAAAATTGTAAAGACGTAGGTGTCACGATCCCGTACCCTGTCACCCTATGTAGGGGTCAGAGAGCGGGGTCGTGACAGCAGGGGTGGCAATCATGTTGTGAATCAACCATGTCTAGGTCCGAGTCCATGTTTGGACCTGACAGGTCAAGTCTAGGTCCAAATAACCCAACCCAAGTTGGGTCCAGCAATGAACCCTTATTCGGTCGGGTAGGTCCAAATTGGGTCAACATGACCCAGTATAAAGTATATAAACTATGTAAATTATATATTCTAAATAATATATAAAATATTTGTTTAATAGAATTTTTAGACCCGGGTTTCGGTCCAAATGACTTGGAGCTGACCTAGGTCTAGGTCTAAATAAGACCGGGTTTGGGACCATGTGCAAGCAAGTGGGTCGGGTCTAGGTTCAAGTCGACACGAACTCGGTCGAACATGTTGTCACCCCTATAAAGAGGCATTAGCATAATAACATAAATATCCTGCTTGATAACTAATAGAAATGCTGAACAACTTGGAATCGTAAAGGATTTTTACCTTGGTTGCGGTTTGCATAGAGCCTAGGCTATAAACAATCAAATTAGAACCTACCTTCAAATAGTGTCGAGAAATATGGTTTCAACACCGGAAATCTTTTTGATAACCTTAAAATATATTTTCATGTTTATTTATAAAGTTTAAAGCTTCAAAAATAATTTAGATCGAGATTTATGAAAACTTAAAAATCTTGAAATTTGATGGTCCAAAAGTGCATTACAAAGGGACAGGGAAAAAATGGGATTAGCCCATTAGCTCATATGAACATACGAAGCCAACATCTCATATTGAATCTGGACCGATTTGACAATCACAAATGTCCGATAGTATTTAATTTTTAGTTTTTTTTATATAAATACAAATCAGGAACGTGTTCATAAAAAATACGTGAATCTTCAAAAAATATATATAAACAAATATTTTACATTAAATAAATTGACCAAAATATCACCGAAATGTTTCAGGGGGTATTTTGATTATTTTGTTTATTGCAAATAATTTTTTTTTATATATTTTTATTAAGTGCGTCTTGATGAGAAGAACACACAACTAAAATTTCAAGTGATTTAGATATGTAGAAAAATAAATAAAATTAAAGTACGACCAGACATCCGTGATCGTCAGATCCGTCCAGATTCAATCTGGACCGTTGAACTCATATGTTCATATGAGCTAATGGGTTAATGCCATCTTTTCCCTATTTAAAGTAAAATAATTACCCATACATTACAAATACCATACATTTCAAATATTGGACTGACGAGAGTTAATTTTAAATATTTGTTGTTCATTGCTTATAATTTGTTCATCCCCTCTGCAGTTTATAGATCATGGGGATATTTGATACATCATGTTTCTCACTTATCTTTTGCCATTTTCTCTCTTTTATCGTATAATTTTTTTTTACAAATTGATTGATTTTTGGAACTTGTCCATGAGGTTTAGAGAGAGAAACCAAAATTTACAATTTACTTGATTTTTAGAACTTATACACGCGGTTTAGAGAGAGAAACTTAAAATCTCGAGTTGGTTTAGAGAGATAAACTTAGAGAGAGAAAGATGTGGTTTTTAACTAGGGGAGTAGAGGTAGTTTGCAGGAGGAGGGTGCATGTGGGTCATTGAGAATTGGAGTGAGGGGCACCACCGTTATCGCTACTTCTCTACTTCTAATGTTAAAGTTTGGGCATTACACAACCATTCCCATTCCCTTTTATTTTTGCTTGGCTGAAATGACAAAGTTTGTCCTTGGGTAGAGAGACAACCAATGCACTTGTGCGTTTTTTTTTTTTAAGGGCTTGCATTGTTAATCATCAAACATCAAACAACTAAAATTAACCTATTTCATGTTTGGTATTTGAAATGTCGGATAACTTTTTAACTTTTAAAATTAGCCATCTTTTTGTCCAGTAATTGAATTATCCAAAAATCAACTTAAGAACGAGGTGGTGCTTGTTATTTAGGGCAAATGACTACCCATTGCGTAATTGACCCATCTCAAAAGTGACCGTACATAATTTTCTCTTAATTACTATGCATAGGAGAAGAGGTGGTGCTTGTTATTTCGGACAAATAACTGTCCATTTCGTAATTGACCCCTCCCAAAAATGTCCGTACGTAATTTTCTCTTAATTTTTAGGTAATCTACATGTTTAAGATAGTGTAGGAAAAATTGGGTGGTTCAAATTTTAACCTCCTAGTTGGCCCGATTAAATCGTAAATGGCCACTGGTTGGTTCCAATTTTGGCCGATTTTGGTGATTGGTCGGGTATTTAAAAAATTGAAAAAAGTTATATAAAATCTAAAAAAATAAATATTTTTCTTTGTAATGTATTTTTTAATATGTTTCATCATTTTAGAAAATTTTGGAAATTGTTTTGACAATTAATATTTATTTTTTGTATTTTCTCATCTTTTTTGAAAAATTTCAAAATACTTCTGGATACAAATCGATTCATTAAAATATATTTTATTTATTAATTTTTAATTTCATTTAGATGTGCTTCGTTTAATCATGCTTTAAATACAATTTTTATGTTTTATTCAATTATTATTTTTATTTTTTAAACACTTTTTTGACTACCCTTTAGACCGGTTGAACCACTTCAGTTACCCGTTCTTATACGATTTTGCGAACACTGGTCCGAGAGGTCCAGGAAACCTTTTTTCCCAAAGGGAAGGACGTTTGTAGGCAATATCCGTAATTTCGGTCCAAAACAAGGGCAAATCGGGAATACAAGGCATGAACCCTACTGAAAAAATTTCCCCCTCTATTCGTCTCTCTTCCTTCCCTCCAGTCTCTGTCAAAAGCTGAGGCGAAACTTCAAACTTTCGTCCCTGCAAAACCCTAAAGAACGATACCTGCTCCGGTTTCTACTCTCTAATTTATCTCTCTCACTCTAAAATTTACAGTCTTGCTCTTTTGTTACTGGAAAATCTCGACCTTGATGGGGATTTTTGAACCTTATAGAGCAATTGGGTACATCACTACTGGTGTTCCGTTTTCAGTTCAGAAGCTGGGAACAGAGACTTTTGTAACTGTCAGCGTTGGAAAAGCATGGCAAATTTACGATGTAACCTTTTGTTCCCGTTATTGTTCCCCTTATTTTTATAGAGAATTCGATATCTCAC
The DNA here is from genome assembly GCF_000471905.2 of Amborella trichopoda. Next base: position 4,046,624 of record NW_006499801.1, read on the forward strand.
TATTGTTATTGGTTTCCTCTATTAAATATGAAAGCCTGATATGGTTCACTATCTCTAGGAGATAGCTGAGTTTTTAGGGTTATCATTTTTGGTTAACGGCACCTGTTTTTATTTGGAAACTAGCGGTTTCCTGGTTGATTTGCAATTTTTTGGCGCAATATATTCTGCATTCTAGGATCTTTAGCTCGTTGCCTGAGGATGAATCTCACAAATTTTATTTTAAGATTGCCATATTTGTGAGCATTGGCCTAAATTATAATCTCATAAATTTGAATTTGAGATTACTATGTCTATAACTATGGGCACATTGCATAAATTAGATTGCTTCAATAAAAATGCTATATTTGTAAATTATAAATGAGGTTTACATGTACAGAGCTGTTTGGTTGTACTATTTATGCTGCAAAATAATGGTTGCTGCCTTTTTTTTTTGCAGTGCTCTAAACTGAATTTGGTGCTTATTGGTGAGTCTCTTGGTTCTTCAGTTTTATTTTGTTTAGTTTGATGGTGCGTGCGTTTTTATTGAGTTTGATATTTATTTTATGTTTGTAGTTTTACTGATTGGGATAGTTTTCTGATTGAGTATTCTCTCTCTGTATGTTTAGGTTGATTGAGTTTGATATTTATGTTATGTTTGTAATTTTACTGATGGCGATAGTTTTATGATCGAGGATTTTCTCTCTCTGTATGTTTAGGCTGATTGACATTGTTTGCCTCATCACTAATGTGAACTTAGAGGCTCCATGTAACCATTATCATTTCATTTATTACTTGTTTGTAGGTTCAATATTGATAGATCATGCTTTTTCTAACCGGTTCCAAATGCATGCTTTGGATATTATGGCATTAAGTTTAAGTGATGCTTAAATTATTTTTGTCCAATTCGGTGAGATTGTGTGGAGTTTAATTTTCTCTCTAACTTTTTTTCTAGAAGGAGGGTGACAGTTATTTAGTGATTCAAAAAGCGGACCGCCTAGCGCGTAGGCGGTCCGTGCCCAAGCCTAGGCGGCCAATCTGGGCGGCAGCTCCTGGGCGGCCGCCTAGGCGGTACGGAACCCGGCTAGACGGGCGCCCAGCGCCCAGCCTAAGGCGGCCGCCCAGGGCCTGCGCCCGGAACCCGCCTAGGCGGGCACCCCGCCCAGAGGCGAATTTTTTTTATTTGGGTATTGATTTTCTTTTTTAAAATATAAAGGGTTAGAATAATGGTTTTAAGTTCATTTGAAATCTAAAACTTACGGAGCCCATTTTAGAGAAAGCCTCCAAATAGTTTTTGGTGATTTCTTTAGGATCGAAGGGTTTCTCAAAGTTGACAAAAAATGATCAAAACATCACTTGTTGATATTAGATTTAATTTTTGATGTTTTATAAATCTATTGGGGTTTTTAAAAAGATTTTAAGTCCTTAGAAGCATCTTTGAAAGTTTGAAGATTGAGCAATCAAAATCAAAGTAAGTGCCTTGAATACCTAATTTTTATTTTTTATACTATATATCATTTTTTTATTCGACTGGGCATCCTTTTTGGATTCGACTGGGCCGCCCAAGTTCTAGGCGCCCGCCTAATCGCTGGGCGGCCTGGACCCCTAGGCTGCCTAGGACCCGCCTAGCGCTTTTTGAAACACTTTCAATATGGCATGTCAACACAACTAATAAGTAAAAAGGGATAATGAAACAGAGGACCACCATTTTCCTTGGCTAAAACATCTCATATCACCAGCACTTTAAGGCACATGGAACAATTTACTAGCCAATAGGCGCATAACTCAGTAACTTTTGCCATTAAGTGGGTAACTCTCAAATGAAGCTTAAAAGAGTTTTAAATTATTACAAACTTGCGAAAATACATATGCCTCTGGAAAAATGGTTGTGCACATAATTTATCTGGAGAAATTTTGTAATTTGATAGAAAAGGGACTTTTTGAAATGAGCTCAAGTTATGAAACAAAGCCCATAACTTGTATAATACATTATAGGAAAAGACTCATTATACAAGCCTATAACTTTTATAATGTATAATAGGAAATTGCTTGGGATTACAGTTTTTTTTTCTTTTTAATTTCATAAGTGATGGTTTGAGGATAATGCAGAGAAAATTGCCTTTGCCAAACCACATAAAGGGGAGGGAATTAAGAATCTCAGAACTCAAAATATGGCACTACTGGGCAAATGGTGTTGGAGACTGTCTACTTTAAACAACCAGCTGTGGATTGATGTCTTTAGACACAAATACCATCTCCCGAACTCTCCTTGGTTGCCGGATCTTAGACCAAATCCAAGGTTTCAAAAAACACTAGGCGGCCCCTAGGTGGCCTGCCCTGGTGCCCAATGCCTAGGTGGGCGCCCAGAACCTCGAGCTCCCCGTAAGTTTGAAAAAATGAGAAACGCCTAGCCCGCCTATGCGCCTATGCCTAGCCCGCCTGGGCACTCGCCTAGGCACCCTCGCTTAGCCCGCCTGGCAGCCCGCCCAGGTACATCCGCCCTGGGCGGACGCTCAGATACATCCGCCCGTGTAGGGCTGCTTGGGTTTAGCCGGGCAGATTTTTTGGTCCAGGCCGCCTAGGCACTAAGCGGACCGTTTTTTAAAACATTGACCAAATCATAGGTCATCTGGTATTTGGAGTTCTATTTTCTGAGCTTTATTTTCAAATCTCACATAAGATTTCACCCGAGAGCAGGAAACCACATCCTTTTTTGGCACGAACTTTGGCTAGGCCATTTTCCTCTTAGGGATAGATATCTTGATCTTTTTTCTCTGGCTAGAAATCAAGAGGCTACGGTAGCCCAAGAAATGCTTTCAGCTGGTTCATCCCGCTCTTGGAACCCAGTCTTCAAAAGGACTCTCACGAACCTAGATATTGGAAACTTTGCCACCTTGTCTGCAGAACTTCAATCTTGCTTCCTCTCCCTCTCGGGTCAAGATCAAATTATTTGGTCTCCATCCATGATAATCTTTTGGGCAACCAATCATCAGTGTTTCAAAGGAGTTGCTGCTTTGGCTTTCAGCCAAGACTGGACAAATATTTTTAAACTCCATCAATCACGGCTGCAAAGGGCTTCCCTGTGGAAACCCCCTCCTCCGGGCATCTTAAAACTGAATTTTGACCGGTGCTCTCTTGGCAACCCTGGCTTGTCAGGGATAGGAGATCCTCAGAGACAGCCTCTGTACTACTGTGGCTACAACATCTAAACACATTAGCCACAACGGCTCCATGGAAGCTAAAGCACTATCTCTCTTGGACGGCCTCAAACTCACTCAACCACTTCACCTGCATTCGCTTGTAGTCATAGTTCCAAAAAGCACTAGGCGGGTCTTAGGTGGCCTGGGGGGTCCAGGCCACCCAGCACCTAGGCGGGCGCCCAGAACCTGGGCGGCCTGGTCGAATCCAGAAAGGATGCCCAGTCAAAGATGCTTCTAAGGACTCAAAATCTTCTAAAAAACCCCCCAATAGATTTATAAAACATCAAAAATTAAATCTAATATCAATGGATGATGTCTTGATCAATTTTTGTCAACTTTGAAAAAAAAAAATTTCCACCTCTGGGCGGGGTGGTCGCCTAGGCGGGGCGCAGGCCCTAGGTGGCCGCCCGGCAGCCCCAGATTGGCCGCCTAGGCGCTAGGCGATCCACTTTTTGAATCACTGCTTGTAGTGGAGGGTGATTCCAAAAACACCATTACCTGGGCAAAGTCTTTCTTCCTCACCCCCTCCTTGGTCTTTGGCACACGCCTTTGACGGGATTGATCATCTTTGCAGGAATATGTCCGTCGTGTGGATGCATACTTGCAGGGAAGGAAGTCAGGATGCTGAATTCCTAGCTAAAGAAGTTGCGGCAATGGCTAACGTTTAGATCTTTTTGTTTTGGTTTTTTGGCCTTTCCTCGTATTTTTCGAATCAACCTGTTTTCCTAGGTTGTTGTGCTTCACTATAACCTCTTAAAACAGGATTTTGATTCTGCTTTTTGTTTGTTCTCTTCTTTGAGCATCCTTGCTTGTGGATTGGTGTATTATTCTCTCTTATATATTAAAGGTTGACATTATAAAAAAGAAAAAGAAAAGGGGTCAGAGGAAATGTTTCCAAGATGAGCTGCATTCCAGTTTTATAATTGGGTCGGTCTGCTGTGGGATTTGTGCCTGGGACATGGTGCTTCATATGTCAACATGCTAACCATCACACGCAAGGTCCTTGCATCAGAATTATCATCTTGGTTGCAATCGAGTTTAACTTCTGTTGTTTTCAATTAGTTCAGGGTTTGCCTGCTTCAGCAATTACGAAATAATTGTGTTATCTCATGAGTATAGGAGATGTATCTGAAAGACCCATATGATTGAATGAATCTGAAATGTAAATTATCAAACTAGTTACCCATAAAGTTTCATGACGTATATTATCCTGTATTTGCTTCATGGAGTTGCTATTTGATGAAATTGCTAAAAAATGGTGCCTATATTAATTCTTTGTTGTCATGAAAATTCTTTTTGAAGGACCTCAATTGCCAAAAAAAATACGAGCTCTTGCATCCTACCGTGATTTCACATTTGCTGCAACTGGGAATGAGATTGCAATTTTCAAGCGTGCTCATAAGGTTTGTAAACTATCTTACCAGGTCTAAATGGCTTCGTCTTTAGCATTCATGGCTTGATATGTCTGAATCATGTTTCACAAGAATGACTTTCCTAGTTGGTCAAATCTTCTGTATGTAATCGATCAATAAAATAGCGTCTTCCACGTTCAGGAATTTTATCCCATCCTTGAATTGATAACACACCCTTAACTTATTCTCTTTTCAATTTCTAGGAGTTTTAGTGCGAGGGTCATATTGGGGCTCTCGTCAAGCCCCTTTCTAACCTCTCTTGGGCAAGCTTTGCTTTCTAGCGCAAGTCTTATTTGTTCATTGTCATGTGGTATTAGTAATGCATCTCCATGAATGCCATTCACACCAAAGAACACTTCTAAATCATGCAACAACATTTTTAGATTTACTAGTTTAATATATGGATCTTTATTTTTTATGCCTTTTTCATCGATTTAATTATTCCTGATTTAATGCAATTAACTCTGCCTTCATCAGGTGGCCACTTGGATCAAGCATAACGAAAAGGTTAATATGTTGCTCTTGTTTGGTGACCATATTCTGAGCCTGGACATTCGAGGTAATCTTTACATATGGGCATTTAAAGATCTTGAAAATAGTGTTGCCCCAGTAGGGCATATCCAGCTGGAACAAAATTTTTCTCCAAGTTGCATCATGCATCCAGACACTTATCTGAACAAGGTAAACTCTTGTACCGTGTTTCTGTAGTACATTAGAAGGGTGGAGTTAGGATGTGATGATCTCCACCACATGCAAGCCCATTGTGGCTCCTCAAAATCCTTTTTTTTGATGATCGAGAACCCAAAAATCGCTCTAAGCCCCTGCAACTCCATTTCCAACGACAGCAAGGGATTTGGATCTCGTAAAACATTGCAAATTTGACTGCTATAGGGTCCAATTGAAATGGACGATCCATTTCATATGTTTTGATGGCATCCAAGATGGAGCATTTTTAGGGCTCCAAATCCATTTCTTTTCATCAGATTGGCAGATTCCTGTTCTGGGTGGAAAAACAAATGTATTTGCAGATTTTTGGTCCCCCAACACCCAAAAATATGAAGAAATTATAGGGAACACACTGATCGGCTATGATCCCCCCCCACATTAAATAATTTTCAATATTCAAAATCTTTGTTGTTATTGCTTTTCCTGACTTCTAAAGTAAATTATTATGTTCAGTTTGTCATCTGAATGGTTCTCTCAAATTATTTTGTAAGAGAGGACTTATTGACATGTTGTGGAATGATATTGCTGTATAGGTTGTTATTGGGAGCAGTGAAGGTTCCTTGCAGCTTTGGAACATAAGCTCACAGAAGAAAATTTATGACTTCAAAGGGCGGAATTCAGCAGTTCACTGCTGTGTTTCATCATCTGCCCTCGATGTTGTTGCAGTGGGTTGTGCAGATGGAAAAGTCCACATCCACAATTTACGATATGATGAAGAAGTTGTCTCCTTCACCCATTCTACTAGAGGTGCTGTGACTGCCTTGTCTTTTCGGACAGGTAAAGTCCATAATATTCACGTATTACTTCTGGTGTAGCTGTGCTAATTAGATGCTTTTGCAGTCTTTGATTCCAGTATGTGCAAACTTTTATTAAAGGGAAGAGGCATTAGAAACGATTAGTATTAAATTCACAATGTCCAGGATTCAATCTCAGCTGACGTACCTGCCCAAAACAAGGTGATCATTATGAATTGGCTTGGTTTATGAAACAAAGTAGAAATGTTGTCTGTTGAGGATTTTGTTTATGGGTTTGTGGCTATCCATTGGAAATGGGACTGTTTACGCCAGTTAAATTCTAGTTTTGGCCAAACTGATCAGATTAGCTGTATTTCAATGGATGAACTGTTCTTCTGTTCCTCCTTTTCTGTTGTCATCTTAATGGCTCAGAACCTGTCTGAGCTCCTCTCTGATGTAGTTCGGTGGGATCCTAATGGATCCATTGTTCTATCTATCAAGAAAAATGTGTATATTTATTCTATGGGATAATCTAAACTTCACAACCCTTCAAATTATAAAGGTTAAAAGATAGAGAGAGTTGTGAATGGTGGATTTACTAATTCTGTAGTCTATTTTTTAAAAAAAATTTACTTTTCGTAATATCTTCATCGTTAAGTAAGGACAATTTTGTAAATCTTACTACAAGACAAGGGATACTTTTGTAATCTCCATAAAGGGTAAAGTTGAAATTTTTATTAAAAGACAAGGGCACTCTACAAATAAAATTCCAGGGCACTAACTTCCAAAATGCCATTGTATTTTTGTAAAAATTTCAAATTTGCCCTTGCTTAATAGTTATGTTACCTATTAAAATAATTTTTTAAACAAAAAGTAATCATCGTTTTGATATATACACCCATCACAACCTCCTCTAACTTTAACCTTTGTATTTTGAGGGGTTGTTAACTCTAGACAAACCCTTATTCTATTTACTATTATAGTAAAGTCAAATATTTACATCATGTATTTTCCTTTAAAAGAACTAAGACAGACAACTGCTGTTTGGGGCCAGATTGTTGAATATAACCCTATTACCCTTTTGAGCTGGATCTCAATGCCTGCGGATTTATTTATACCTGTGATCTAATGAGTGATTATTACTTTTAAGTCTTTGATTCCTCTTGAACTTCATATCTAATTTTGCATGCTGGTATTGCATTTGATAGATGGCCAGCCCCATCTCGCATCTGGGGGTTCATCTGGTGTGATAAGTATATGGAATCTTGATAAAAGAAGGATTCATTCAGTCATAAAAGATGCCCATGACAGCTCAATAGTGTCACTTCACTTCTTTGCCAATGAGCCTGTCCTCATGAGTTCTTCAAGTGACAATTCTATAAAAGTGAGGTCCTTATTTATATTTGTCTTGAGTAGCTGATAGTTATATTTAGATCTTTAATTTTCATTTGTTAGTAAAGTCTATTTAACTGGTATTCGGAACTATTCACATTTTTTCACTATTACCAGATGTGGATATTTGATACAAGTGATCAGGAAGCACGTCTTCTACGTTTTCGAAGTGGCCATAGTGCTCCTCCTCTATGCATAAGGTGAACTGACATGTTTCTAAGCTTCGTATATCATTCTAGAAGGGTACTTAATAACTTTTTGTTCCTGCTTCCAATAATTCCTGTACTTACCAAAGAGAGAAAAGAAGAAACAAAAACACTTTGAGATCAATTGATGAGAAGGCAATGCTAGGGAATCGCCCCAATTCATGGGCCCAATTTTATTCTTGTTGTTCAATACCCTGGGCTATCCATCGTGTCAAGTTTCAAAGGCTGTCTTGTTTTTTTGTTTGGAAAAATAAGGATAGATGGATTGGCATTAGCCTGTAAGCAGGACTATAAATGTGTTTGGTCGGGTCTGGGTCAATCACAACCCGGCCCTGACCTGGACTGGGGTTGGGTCCAAGTCAATTGGTTCTGGAGCTGACCCACGGGGTTAGATCTGGCTCTATATATGAAAAATTATTAAACATATATAATGTGAGCTAAATCTCTATAATATATAATTGACATAATTTAAATATGTATTATGTGTATATATACTGGTTGGGTTGGATTGGGCCGACCCAGATTCAGATGCGACCCGATATGGTCTAGGGAATCATGTCCCATGCACCTTCCATTTAGAGAATGGATGCATGGGTAACAGGACGGTTGTGGCTCTTTTCCTACCATTAACTTTTCGGTTTTTGGTTTCAGAGCCAGAGAAGTGTTCTGATATTTAGAATTTTTTTTCTGGTTATCCCAATTCAATACCGGAAAGAGGGAGGTTTGGAGGAGAGTAGTGCCATTATCTATGGCCTTTGAGTGCTCCTGATACTTTGACTCCAATTTGATCCCTGTGACAGTTAGGTTCTGATTGGCAGGTTTCAGTAACATTGTAATCTGTTCTGTCGTTCTTGTACTTGATATTTGGTGAACAAATAACTGCAACTCAATCTGCAAGAGTATTTGCTCAAAGACACATGTTGGTGTTTGCTTTGGTAATTCATGGGCTCAAAGATAATTATGTTCAGGATTTAGTTGGATTACTGCAAGAGTATTTGGTCAAAGCCTTGTAATTCGTTTTTGTACAACCTGCCTTCATTTGTATAGGGGTCAAAAACTTGTAGCACTTCATTATAATATAATAAAGTCAACTTTGCTAATTTTTTTTAAAAAGATTATATTGGATACCTCCCCTGAAAGGAAAGAATTCAAGATTATATTGGAATATTTTTAGAAGGAAAGTCAATCATTCCTTATGAGGAGAGTCATTTTGACACTTAATTTGATATTGCTGATTGACCTTCATTGTGATTGACAACATAATTATCTTTTGCTGCTTCTTTTTTCTCCATGGTTGTATGTTTTGCCTCTTTCAAGGGTGTTTCCTTTGCTGCATAAGTGTTTTGGATTGGCATATAACTATTTAGGTTTAGGAAGGTTCATTTATTCTCAAATGCTGATATTTCATATTTCCTCTTTCTTTTATAAATAATTTCAACATAAATGCGTTAACTGTTATGGACTGATTTAGTGCTGTTATGGACTGATTTAGTGGGTTCTAGGGTTGGTGCTGTTATAGTGTTCTGGTTTTACATTATTCTGCTGAAGGTTGGATTGGTTTACTGCCAGTTGCTTTGGGCATTGTTTGAAATTGTGGGCAGTGGGAGCATCTCTGCTAAATCTGAGTGAATTATTGATTCCCAGGAGGACCTGGAATTAAATATTTGTGCTGGTTTTGTTTGTAAAATGCTGGTCAATATTGATTTAGTTGTTTTGCATTTTGTTCTACTGAAATAGATGAGTAACATGCTCTTTTTTCTTGGAACTATTCTGATTCGTTTTAGGTTTTATGGCTATGGTCGACACTTGTTATCTGCTGGGCAGGACCGTGCTTTCCGATTTTTGTCCATTTCCCAGGTGCCAAATTCTCTCATTCTCTTTGTGGAAAACATAAATTAAGACATGCGAATGAGTTAGCCTGTTCAATGTGCATCAATCTCAGGGCCTAAGATATTTATTTAGTTGCCAATTCATCTTTGACTATTCTAGCACGATTTACTTGAGATCATGATATCTACTATTCCTGGTTATTTATTAATATGCATCGACATTTGTCTGCATACATGCTTGTTCGCACTTGTAAAACATAAATTTAGAGTATTGATGGTACAATGGTACATAACTATGCTTCCCTTATTAACTAGAGCTCAATAAGGGCCCATTTGGAAGGAATGATGCCATTTTCTCTCTACCCATTTAGGAGTGAAAAGCTGTTCAGCTTATCCCCCCTCACCATTACAAGTAAGCACCCTTTTGTAACCTTGCTCATTAACGAAACCCCACCAAAAAGCTCTCAACTCTGAAAAAATTGTTTTTTCACATATTTCTAAGGAACTCACTTCCTTAGCGATGTTGTTGGCTGTGCAAACCAGACAATAAGAAACTTAACTAAATGGACATACTCTCCAAGCTGTTATCTGTATGAATTTGTATGCAAGTATGGGGATCTGTGGCAATGGCTTCTGAGGAGCTGGACTCCGTTTTACTTTTTAACATGCATTCTTAACTTTGGAGTAGTGATGGGATCAGAGGTATAGAGCTTATTGTTCGCTCACCTGTGCCATTGTAAAAACATGGGGTGAAAATGCTGCACTGAACTCTGCAAAACTAGTGATGACAGGCATAGTGTGGATAAGAATGATGCTAGATCTGAACATGTTTGTGCATGCCAACCGTTTCATTACAGCCCAAGAAATCAATAGTTTCGTCAAATTGTATTTACTTTCCTTGCTTTCGTTTAATATTCAAATAATATGCTTGATGCCATTTCTAATAGTTTGAACCTTAATGGGTATTGGAATGTATCGTGTTTGAGTAGGATCATCAAAGTAGAGAGCTATCCCAGCGCCATGTGTCTAAGAGGGCCAAAAGGCTTAAGTTGAAGGTATGGATTTGGGGGAAATTTTGTTCCTAGTTTTGTGCGTACAGTTCTTTATTGAATAGAATGCTGTTTCTTTCATTTTGGTGAGTTAGATAAAGGCTGTTTTGTTTAGATGCGCTTATTTCATTCTTTTTCAGGAAGAGGAGATCAAGTTAAAGCCTGTAATATCATTTGATTTTGGTACGCTCTCCCTATCAATTGACTTCAAATCTATTACATGCAACACATTCTTCCTGTTTTTTTTTTTTTGGTAGTGTAAACGGTAACACATTCTTCCTGTGCTGTAGTAATAATATGGTCATATGATGTTCTTTGCAATTAAATACTGATTTCTTCAGCTTTATGCATTTTGGGTGTATATGGTACATGGTGCAAACCTTTATATATTTGATTGGTTGCATTCTTAGGATCGATGTGTAGCTCTTGACAAATGCGGCCTGCTTGGATGTACTCGTTATCACTAATAATTCATTGTTTCAATTAAATTAATTCCGATAGTGAATTACCTGTTGTTTGATGATATCTATCATAAAATTAATAGAGATAAACTCTTAGGCAGTTATATATATAAGTTTATCTTTTAAAAACAACACAATCTATATATATATATATATATATATATATATATATATATATATAAGCTTATCTTTTGAAAAGCTGTTTTGACTTTATTCAAAGTAATTTGTTGAAAATCACATATTTTTGTCTATAAGTAGCTAAAAATCGTTGGAAGTTGCCGAAAAAGTTAAATAATCAAATAATACTATACATAATACATGAAAAGTATCAAACAACTAACAAAATAACATTATCCAGAGCATTGTTACCAAGATTGGATTGTACCACCTAGCCATACGGTTGGACTGCTGCCTTGGCTGGTCCACTCTCAAGCAAAAACCTAGTTTGTTCGAAAATTGGTCAAAAGTAGTGTTTGACCTGTTGGACCGTTGTTTTGACTAGTTCGACTGGCTAAACAAAGTTAGAGATTTTTTTCTCATATATTTCATTTTCATACTTTAAGCTTGTATTTTTATTTTTTTTATATTGTGTTAAAATCTAGTCCAACCGGTTCGAGCGACGATTGAACCGGTTTTGATTGGATTTGACCCCTCACTGGTTCGATGACCGGTATGATCCTGATAAATGGGTTTTAAAAGTGCCGATCTGGATTGGGAATCGATGGGACCGGTCTGTTTCCCACCATATCTTAGGAACCGACTTGTTCCTGCTAGGAATTGGCCAATCCAGCCCACCTTTTATTTTTTTATTATTTTTCAATTTTTATTTTGTTCTATATTATTTATTTTTCTATTGGGCGATTCACTTTGCCAGATCACCAATTCAAGCTATCAATCTTCCAATCGAGATCAAATTTCTGGATGGTTGATGTGAGTCACTTATCCTTTCTTTTTTAAACACTGCCGATAATTATGATCCATATATATTAATTTTAATTAAGATAGTCTAATAAAATTAATTGTCATCGAAACAGGCCCATGATTTGTAACCTGATCTACATTTTAGGGATATGTTCAATAGGGCTGGCCACCGGCCGGTTTGGGCCCTGGGCTTTTGGGCTGGCCTTGCTTTTTGGGTCGAATTTGAGCCAAAATTTAAGGTCCTCGTGTTGAGCCGGGGCCGAACTTTGGGACCTGTTTTAAATTTTGGGCCCTGCCCTGCCCCGACCCTGACCCCGACTGACATTTCTGCATTCTATATATGTAGATCATATATCGTATGGTCTATAAATTAGATTTTTTTGTAGTTCATATAGTCCAATTGAAAAATTGACCAGGATATGCCTATTTGGTCACCTTATGTCACTTTTTACCCCTCTCTGTAGTTGATGTGGTAGCTCATATTCCTCTATCTCTCATATCTTGGCATCTTACCATCATTTCTTTTCTGTGAAATTTTCTTCATCCTCTCTTTCTCTCTCAAATTAACTTCTCTCTCTCTCTTCCCAATTCAATTTCCCGTCTATTATTTCTCTGTAACATCCAGATCTGAAGCCTCTTCTGCTGATTTTCACTGCTTCTAGTTTGAACTGCAAAAATCAGAGGAAGCAATGAATTTAGAGATGGATTAAGACGCTGTTTTTCACGGCATTTTGGGTGTAATAGATTGAGAGAGAGAGAGAGAGTGAGTGAGAAAGAGAGAGAGAGAGAGAGAGAGAGAGAGAGAGAGAGAGAGAGTAGTTGTTCGTACGTACGTACGTAGTACGTACGTTACGTAACGTTAAACTAACGTAAGTACGTACGTCGTACGTACGTACGTAACGGTAACGG
>NW_006499801.1:4065909-4093525 GCF_000471905.2 Amborella trichopoda
TATATATATATATAGGGCGGTGATTTCATGCAATGGTTGTATCATAGTATAATGCAACGATACTTCTAGAAAACCATGTTTGTGGTATTTGTATGATCCAAAATTTTGCACACACATTCTCTTTATCTCAATAATCAATTCCCAAAAAAAAAGTTCAATTTGAACCTTAGATATGGTAAAAATGAGTCCCCTTCAACAATGAATCTAGACCATTCATTCGGTGAATTTCAAGATCTTAGCCTTTATACACTCAAAATCATTTTTTTCTTTTTACCATTGTCTATCTAATGATAATAACACCATCCAAAAAAATTGGAAATGAAAAAATCCTTCTAAGACCTAGATCTTAGCACGTCACCAAAATGAACGGTCCATATTAATTGGGCTAAAAAAATACTTTCTAGGTTGTGTTTTCAAATTTTTCTTTTTTGTGGTTGTTCATTAGAATGAAAAGAGTGTATATTTCAAAATTTGGATCAAACAAATGGCCATACCATGGTTTTTGAAGGTTGTTGCATCATATTACTATACAACCGTTGTATGAAATCATTGCCCATATATATATATATGGGAAATGATATCATGTCAACATGCCATTATAATATAATGAAACCACACTTCTAGAAAACTATGTTTGTGGTAATTGTATGACCCAAAATTTTGCACGCACACTCTCTTCATCTCAATACTCAATCCCAAAAAAAAAAAAATTTACATCCTAAATATGGTCAAAATGAGTGCCCTCCAACAATGAATCTAGACTGTCCATTTGGCATTTGGTGAATTTCAAGATCTAGGCCTTTATGAATTCAAAATCATTTTTTTTCTTTTTTACATTAATTTAATTATAATAAAGTTATCTAAAAAATTTGGAAAGAAAAAAGATTCTTCTAAGGCCTACATCTAAGCATCTCACCAAAATGGACGGCCTATGTTAATTGGGCTAAAAAACACTTTCTAGGTTGTGTTTTCAATTTTTTCTTTCTGCAATTGTTCATTAGAATGAAAAGAGTGTATATTTTAAAATTTGGATCAAACAAATGGCTCTAATATGGTTTTTGAAGATTGTTTCATTATGTTACTATACAACCGTTGCATGAAATCACTCTTGTATATGTATATATACCAACATTTAATTTTTCCATCTACAAAGTCCTAAGACATATGGTTTACAAATTACAACTAATATTATTTGAATTCCTCGCAATCTAATTTCAAAATAAAATGAAATAATGCACTCTCTACCCCGTACCATCTCAAAATCCAGAAGCTGTGAGAAAAGACACAAACTATATGGGTTACAAATAGATCCAATATTGGTATTTATAATTTTTAAATTATGTTAACAATTGTTATATATGTATAATTTATAAGATATTTATATTAATAGATATTGTACTTTCAACCACGTGCCATCTCAAAATCCAAAAGCTACAAGGAAATATGCGAACTAAGGGACCTGTAGACAAATCCAGTATATGTGGTGATCATTATTATAATAACACTCTTGCACACACACAAATTTATATTTCATGAGGATTTAGAATGTGAAATACAGAGAGTTTGGGAAAGGTTTAAGGATGCTCATACTATTGGAGACATAAAGATAGAGTTGAAGATAATTCACTAATAAAGAGGAAAATATGTCCTTGACAAAATCGTAATAAACTTATCTAAAAAATAAGGAAAGAGATATATGTGACAAATTGATATATTGTAAAAATCAAGAGGACAGAATCAGCACTAGAGAGGAAATGTGTTGTAAGATACATAGCAAGATTTTAATTTAAGGATAAAGATAAATAGATAGACAAAAAGTGTCAAATGGCATAAATTAGGAATCAATTGGACAAAATTGGCATTGGAAAGGATATTTGTCATAATAATAAACATCTCACTTTATGTATTCTTAATAAAATGGATAGACAAAAGGTGTCAAATGGCATAAATTAGGAATCAATTGGACAAAGTTGGCATTGGAAAGGATATTTGTCATAATAATAAACATCTCACTTTATGTATTCTTAATAACATGGGCCACTGTAATATGCCTTACAGATTAGCGTGAAAAGAAAATGGTTATCCATACTTTACTCCTCTTACAAGGGTTTGTGAACCATGATACAGGTCTTTTGGCCACTGTCGCAGACGACAAGGTTCTTCGTTTATATGATGTTCTTGCTGTTAGGATGGTTCGGAAATTTGAGGGACATTCAGACCGTATTACTGACTTATGTTTCAGTGAAGATGGGAAATGGCTTTTGTCTTCAAGTATGGATGGAACTCTTAGAGTATGGGATGTGATCAGGGCTAAGCAGATCGATGCGATACATGTTGATGTGGCTATTACAGCATTATCACTGTCTCCAAGAATGGATATTTTAGCAACTACGCATGTCGATCAAATTGGAATTTACACTTGGTGAGTAGCACTAGTCCAGGTAGCTCTGTTGAAATGAAACTGTAGTAATCATTGGAGTTAAAGAAAATCATAATACATTGGACCATGGGGGAAAACCAGAGTCTGTTAGGTCGTTATTGTCCTTTGAAATGGTGGTCGGGGATGGAGGGAGAATGGACCCACCAAAAAAATAAATCAACTGGTGGACCCCTCGCTCTCTTTTCATCGTCCATCATTCATTGGATGGTGATGACCCAATGGGCTGTGGTTTGCATAGACCATCGAATTATACCTTATTTTCCATCAGTTGAGGTATTTTTGCATGTTTCTCACTCACTTGTGACTTATTTTGGGTGCTCGACTACTATGGAAATTTTAGCTGCTTCATGAATGATAACAAACTCAAATTGGAAGAAGAGACGGCGTTACGGTTAACATTTTCAAAAAAAAAGAAAAAAAGAGATGGCATTTGAAAAACATCGGATTTGGATGGATATGGAGTACATGACGTGATTTCCATGATTTTAACATGATATTGAAGACCTATGATATTCTGGTGGTTGCAAAAGCCATTTACTTATCCTTTGCTGACATTAATACTTAGCTATTAAAAATCATTGGAAGGGATTGAAGGAATCTTCGTGAGTTGTCGCCTCTTATCTAAAGATCTCTTGTGAAGTTTCTTGAAGTGCCAGATGAAGATGTACAACTTAGTCTAATGATTACTTCTGGATAAAAACACGCTGGCCAAATAAAATGGATTGGCAAGCTTAGCAGATCAGATTTGAAATTTTTGCCTAGTCATTCTAACTAACCATATATATTGAACTAGCATCGATTTTCCTTGTTGAGCAGTGAAGGAAATGTGCCTCCTGGCCTTCTAGGTGGGCCATGGAGCCATCCTCACCAAATGGGCCAAGGTGGGCATACTATGCAGAGTTGTACTAGGGTGCTCACCCAGGCGCCATTTGCCAGATCGAGTGAGGCTTCTCTCTGTCTCACACACACACATGCGTGCGTGTGCAAGGACCCATATACTCTCTCTTTGTCCACATATAAGAAGAAGAAAAAGAAGATGACCTCTGAGTTTTTAATGCGATGTCTGTCTCTCTCACACGGACCCATATGCTCTCTTCTCTCTCTCTACTCTCTGCATATATGAAGAAGAAGAAATGCGACAACCTTCGAGATCAATGCTAGGCGCCTCTCTCTCTGTCTCTCTCTCTCTCAGAGACACAGACCCTTGTGCTCTCTCTCCTCTCATTGTTCGATTTGAGGCCTCTCTCTCTCTCTTTCTCGCTACATATACCAACACCCCCAACCCCTTCTCATTTAGGGAAGCCTAGGTGGCAGCCTGGCTTCCTTGGTGGCCAAATCCGCCTTTTGCAACACTGTTTTAAGCAAAGCCAACCCATTTGATATAAACGAGTTGGTTACCCTGATTCTCATTAATTTAGGTGCTTCCAGTATGACCCCAAAACCCTTTTCATTTCAACTTCAATTTATCAGCATATAAGAAGCAGAAAGTCTGGATATTCTCTGACTTGAATGTTTGACAGGAAAGTCAATGTTGTGTATGTATTCTGAGGCTGTGGGTGCTTTGGCAAGCTCTACCTTGTAGACATGGCTTTGGGACTTTTTGGTTGTATTATTCTTAGCATTGTTGAATAAAATGGAATGTCATATTCTTTTAGAAAAAATACTTCTCTTACATTTGGAATAAGTTGGTTTGGTAATTCTTAATATAAGTGAATGGCAGAAAAAAGAAATTCCCTCAATTTCATTATTAAAAATGTTCCCTCAATTTAGCCAAGTTTAGTTATAGCTTATCCTCAATTACCTGAATTCTTATTAAAACAAATACAACTTTTATTTTTTTCTGGATTCTGACAAAGCAGCTAATGTCGTGCTTCTTTCTTATCTTGTTAAAATGGATACACAAAATAAATAATAGGCTTCTGAGTACTGTTACTGTTAATCCCAGTTCTTTATGCATCTACATGTGTGCTGTTCCTTTTTTATTGAAGGCAATGTTGATTTGTATGTCTATTTGGTTTTCACTTATTCACTTTTATCGGCTTGTATCAGGGTTAATCAAATGTTATACTGTGGCTCCTTGAATGTGGACTCCTTTGGTAGTAAGAGTGAGGTTGTGAAGGTTCAATTGCCTACTGTCTCTTCGAAACAAGGTTCCGAGGACATCGACACTGTTCATGAGCAAAAATCTGAAGGCACTGAAACTTCTGTTCCATATTCTAACTCTCAAATTCCTGATCTAGTTACTCTGTCCTTACTGCCCAAGGCCCAATGGCAAAGCCTCATCAATCTTGACCTCATAAAGGTATCTGACATTTATTTGCACAGGAAGTTATGCTAAGACCGTGTTATCTTACCAAATGGGAGAAGCGAGCAAATATAATCTGGGAGATCAAACTACTTTAACCATTGAAAGAATGACAACTTCTTGTTTCTTGGAATGATTGAATGCTGTTTACTTTCAGACTTCAGCATGCAATCTTAGTTCTGGAAATATTGTTATAGTAATAAAATATGTAAAGAAGTATTTGATTACTTTCTCACTTTTTCTTTTTGGCTGTTAGTAATAGCTTTCCCTGTTGGCTATGATAAATTAATGTCCGCCATGAACTTTATCTCTTCATGGACTTTTGTTCATTTTGTTTCTTACTGATCTTCAGATACGAAATAAGCCCATTGAACCGCCTAAGAAACCAGAGAAAGCTCCATTTTTCTTGCCCAGTCTTCCTTCACTCTCTGGTGATGTATCATTTAAGCCTAGTTCTATTGATAACAGTACGAGCGAGAAAGGGACAGAAAATGATAAAGGGCTTTCACGACCTTATAGTAAGTGGGAACATGAATCATCAACTCTATTTGTGCAACTCCTGCACTCGTGTTCAGAGACGAAGACCTGTAAGTGCACTTGTTAACATGTTATGCATACTCGTATTGGGTAATTCTTTTTTCTTTAAAAAAAAAAGTATGGTATTACTTTTTGTCCCAAGGATTTTTACTATTACAATCTATGAAAAATTATTGTCATTAATGCCTGATCATTTGACTTATCAATACCCTTTTTTATGGCAGTTCATGAATTCAGAGACTACATTAAGAATCTCTCTCCCTCAACTCTGGACATGGAGATTCGAATGCTTCAGATCATTGATGATGAAGATATTCAAGAACCTGAGCAAAGACCAGAACTGCTATCAATTGGATTACTTTTGGATTATTTTATACTGGAAGTTTCACATGGCAGCAACTTTGAATTCATTCAGGCTGTGATTAGAGTTTTCCTGAAGGTATTGTATATGTAATGTATGCATTATATATATAATGTATCAATATGGGGCTTGTGAACAGCTAAAATATTTCATTCTTTATGAGTCTCATGTTGCTACTAGAAAACTACCCTTGGATTTATTGAAGCAGCGGTTAAAGTTTTTCTCAATGTTGAATCTAGTATATCGACTTTAGATTTGTACGTGGCTGAAATCTGATTAGCTTGTAAGCCTTTTATCCCTAAATTATATAACTACTCATGAATGATCATTGGAGCTGAAGTTATGACCAAGTACTTTCTTTCAAATTACTAGTTTCTTGACTTTTTGAATTCATGAATTGATCAAAATATTCATTCCAGAACTATAAAGAGTACCACCAATCACCATAATCATTCAAAGAATGTGTATCAAACATCTATGTAAGGAAACTTATATGTTTTTGGTTGAGACTGCTCTCTCAGATGGAATATGACTTACCTCCCCGCAATTCTGGTGGGTTATATTAAGTCACTACATTTTTTTCATAGATAGATATATTAATATGTACTCTTTTATATTGAGTCACTTCTTCAATGTAAACCTTTTACTTTTCTATTCATTATTTGTACTCCAAATTGAACTGTCTCGAGAGATAAGAAGCCTACCACAAATATTGATTTCCATTCTTTTTAACTTTTCTGGTTTGATAGATACATGGCGAAACAGTGAGACGCCATGCCATGTTGCAGAAGAAAGCACAGAAACTTCTGGAAATTCAAGCTTCTGTTTGGCAGAAAATTGACACAATGTTTCAGAGTACAAGGTGTATGGTAACATTTCTCAGCAATTCCCAGTTTTTTTGAAACAACTATTAAACGAGGTAACCTTCTGATGCTTTAATTCTTGTTAATTGCTACCGTCTAATACTTGTCTTTTTGGATAATTGGACGTGCAGTCATGCATGCATATTGTCTGCTTGCATTTGTCATATGCATGGGTGTGTGCAAGAGAGAGAGAGAGAGAGAGAGAGAGAGAGACTTGGCATTTGGTGATTTCATGATGATATTTTCCAGTTGGGCCTTTTATCTTATTTTTACTATTATTTAGCTGGAAGAAGAAGAAGCTTTTAAGGTCATTGACGACCACGCAAGCGTGTTTGGCTGATACACGCATGTACTTCACGCTTGGAGCCTGGTTGCGAGATGCAGGATCGAGATTGACTGAAAGTTTGGATCTAAATCATGCTGGTTAACTTGAACTATAATTACACTACATGACTCTGCATACAGACATACACACTTCCTATAAGGAAAACGAAGATAGCTTTGCACTGGTGAGAGATTGAGAAACTTTCAGGGTTCACAACTGGTGAGAGATTGAGAAACTTTCAGGGTTCACAGAGAGAGAGAGAGAGAGAGAGAGAGAGAGCCCTTGCAACAACTCCGGACTTCTTTTTTCCTAGCAATGAGGATTGCATCGAACAAGAAAATTTTGTACCATGTATAAGGGTATATCGGGGCAAAGTCTATTTATTGTTGAATTTTGGCTTATTGGCGTTCTGTTCTTGATATTATATACACACACATAGACAGCCCTTTTGATTTATTAAAAAATATCCCAGTGTATTTTTACATTTTATGCTTCTCTCTTTGTATTTTTTATTTTTTTAAGATACCCTTGTTTTCATTGTAAAGAATCAACGCAGTTCAAAACCAATAGCTTTGGACCACTTATTGTATGAAATCGCTTTGAGTGCAGTTCCGAACTTGTGCGGAAACAAAGTGGTAAAGAATCAAAGGTGCCCATTGAATGTAATGTCCTGAGAAAATCTGCATTTAGTGTGAAGAAGTGCATAACCATTTCATACATCTTCGATGAAACAATTGCTTAAAATGCTCTCTTTTTTTTGTCCCTTTTAAACAACATTGCAAGTAAAAAATGACGACTATTCGCTCTTTCTATTGGGGTATTATGTTGTCTTTTTTCCTCAATTATTTAGAATCCATATTGCCTGAAATGGAGCTAGAATTAACCCATCCACCATTATGATACCCTTGTGGGTAATTGATAGTTTATCACCAGAATGTTGCCTAATATACGAGCCTGTTTGAATGCATTGTCAAACCGTTTTGTTGCATTTTTACAATAAATGGATGTATATTAGCAACATATTTGGATTTCATTTGGTATTTACAAATGCACTTGGAATTTGTAAATGGGTTCCAAGTATAAGTATGAGAAAATGTAGATTTCATTCCACTAGTAAGAGGGCATGACTGATCCACAAATTCTATACATGTATTTCTTGGTCCATATACACCGCCACAACCACCGCCACCATCAATATACCTCCACCACCACGAGAGCGTTGCTTTTGCTCTCAACACCACATCCATCACCTTGAGACCTGACTTTTGCCCCCAACATCACGCCTATTTCCACTTCTGCCGCCACCACCACACATGCTTTACTGCTACCACCTCTATTGCTACTATGTTATTACAATTGCAACCACCACCCCCCTTGTCCGCAGTGTTTACTACGGCCACCAGCCTCATTGGTGCACTTGTTGCCAAACTACATCCACATCACTCGTCACCATCAACACCACAATGTCATCGTTGCCATTGTTACATCGCTGCCACCACTACGACTATCACAACACAGCCACCAACATCACTACCACTGCCATCAGTGCTGCTATAATCTTATCACTGCCACTATCAAGCCATTCAAAATATGCGAGTTGCAAGCCATGATAATTCTGCCATGGCTAGTCTCAAACCGGTTATGCTACTTCCAAGCTTAAAAAAAGGAGGGTTGTGTCAGGCTACTAACATAAAACTTTGCTATATCTTTTCGTGAATCATAGATCAATATTACATACTCATGCTAAGAAGTTCTTCATAAGTGATGTACCGTACTGGTAGACATGGATGGAAGGTAGACATAGATGGAAGTAATGAGAAGATATATGATGGCATGTGGTGTGATTGAGAGTATAGCTCTTGATAGAGCAGAATAACATAACATGATTCGTGTAGCCGATCGAAATAGTTGAGATAAAACGTGGATGATAATAATAAATAATTGCAAGTCATGATAAGGCATCCAAACACTATATAATTTCATTTGAAGTATAATTGGTCAAAACTACCAAACGCCACCATGCATTTATAGAAATGAAATGCATGCACATGGAAATAAGCCAGTCTTCCAGCAATTTTCTTATTTTCTTTAAAGGGGAAAGATTTGTTAGTCTGAAATTTCAAAGGTTGGTTTAGAATGGTAAAAAAATGGAGGGAGTGAGGAACAATTCGATAAAGAAGGGAAAAAACAAGAAATGAGAGAGGACAACTTCGTTATTTGTTTTAAGCGTCTAAGCAATTAAGAATATCTGACCACGTGACTGTTTACTGTATTTAGCGTACTCTCGCGGATCATACTGTGTACTCACTTTTATCGTGCGAAAGAGCTACTTTGGAGAACTTTTTCCACTCTATATTTAGGATCCAATTAATCATCATATGATTGCTTTTAGAAAGTAAATTTGAATTTCGGCTCTTAAAAACTTAGGTATGAAATTGGATGGTTTCTAATCAATGTTTAGAGGTTGCATTCTTTTTTAATTTTTTATTATTAAACTGCCTGAAAATTTCAAACTATTTAACCCATATTTTTTATTAACTTAAGATATCCCATTATTCACATTTCAAATAGGCCAAGAAGTAGACACATTAAAATGGATTTTGAAATTTATCGAGAAACCGTAGAAAAACGTTTATATAAAGGGCCAACCTTATACCAAACAAAGAAAGTGCACCTTAAAAACCTGTTGAAAAATGTTGCTTTGATGCTGAAAATTCTCATTTTGATATATGTGGATGTATAAATATATTGTATTATAAAAATATGATTTTAAGTCCTAAAAATAGTGTATCCTATAACACATTTCTTTTTTCAAAACTTTTAATTAGTTTATTTGTTTAAAGTTTCAGAACTACTATTATTTTAAATTAATTATTGTATTTTTTTAAAAAATAAAATAACAAGAATTTATAGTTTTGCAATCTAAAATTTCACTAAAAAAGTATGAATTTAAAATCATAAATTCCATCTCAAGAAAAAAATGCCATCAAATTTATAACTTTATTTGCATGGTAGCATTAAAACTAAACTTTGAAACCCATTTATGTTATGAATTTTTTTTTTTCATAATAGTATTATTAAAATCAACTACGAGATGTCATTTAATAAACTTACTCAGGAGCACAGTAAATTTTAATCTCAATGGAAGTAATTTCATTTTATAAGCATAACTTTAAAATATCAAATTATTAAAAATTATTTAATAACCTACATGAGCTTAAACTTATAATTATAAATTAAATTTTAAAAGTTTAAGTTTTCAAATCTTATTAAACTTGTTTTTATTTTATAAATCTTATCTAGTTTAATATTGCAATTATATAAACTTAAATTTATGACCGAGCAATTATTTTTATTGGGATTACATAAAAGGAAAAAGTTTATATAGAGCCGAGGCTCTAAACAATTAAATTAGAGAGCACCTCAAAACTTTCACTAGAAGAAATTGTTTTGATGCCCAAATATCCTCAAGTTGATCATCCATCAAGATCCATGGGCAGGAGAAAAAAATGGAATTCACGTTTTGGAAATAGTGCATATTGTAATGCAGTTTTTGACCGTCAATTTTTCATGATTTTCCAGGTTTGATATATATATATATATATGCTCGATCTACATTATTTTTGAAGCTGTAAATTTTATGATTAGATATGCAAATATATTTTAAGGCTATCACAAGGATATCCAGAATTGAAACCAAATTTGTCGACAGTATTTGAAGGTGTGCTCTACTTTGATTGTTTAGAGCGTTGGCTCTATACAAGCCGCACCCTACATAAAATCACACATGTTTTTGATAATCTATCTAGCATTTTAGGCAATTAATTCAATATTGCTATTGTGTTCCTCGAATCAAAACCAATAATTAAAAAAATTAAATAGCCAGTAGTACTATAATCTAAATTTGAATCTTAATCAATAACTTTAATAATATATAACCTTACAATTAGAACTATAAAATGCTGATTTTTTTAAATTTTTTAATAATTATTTGTGAATTAGAAAATAATGCTGATTAAAATTATTGTTTAACAAAGTTCAATTTAACCATTTTTTAAAAAAAATTGGGTACTATTGTTACTTTAGATTAATTTCTAAAATGGGGCATTATTTTTATGGTAGAAATGAAAATCATGCTTGTACTCACACAAAGACATATATAAGATTTTATAGCTATGTGGTAATTAAACTTTAATCTGCAGCCTGAGGAAAAAAAGATTCTCAAATTTATAAACTTAATTCAGTTAAACGATAAAATTAAGTTATTCTCATCAATAATATGTTAAACTCTTCATGCATTATAAACGTTGGAATTTCTGAGTTTTAACACTTGTTTGTGTTCTGTTCACAATGCAATGATAATTAAAAGGGGCATTATTTTTATTGTCGTGTTACGTTATTATTTGTAATTTTGTGCCGATAAAAATATAAATCTAGAGTAAAAAAAGTAGTGCCAAATTTATAAATTTTAATTGAAAAAAATAATTAATTTTCTATTTTTAACTAGTTTCAGTCATATAAACTTCTTTTTGTTTATAACAACAATATAAAAATCGCTATTTATGATTTCAAGATTTTAACCAATTTTTTTATAAATTATTTTGATATCTATTTATCCTATATATATTAAATAAAAATAAAGTGAAAATTCTATATAAGGCTGACACCTTAAAATGTAGAATTAAATTGCACCTCTAAAATATTTTGAAAAATGAAGTTTTGATGTTGAAAAAACATCCAATTGATCATCTCGATGTATAGATGTATAGAAAAAGAGAGATTTCAAGTCCTTCAAAGGGTACTTATTGCAACATATTACGATCGTTCATTTCCAATATTTTCTCGTGTTTATACATTTGCTTAATTTGAACCATTTTGATAGCATAAATTTTATAATTAGAGATTAAAACATAGATTCTTATACTATCCTACGAATTTTGGACACCAAAATTATATATCATAATAAAGCTTGGAGATACACCTCACTCTAATTGTTGAAGGTTGAAGCCTTATATGCAAAGCACACTAAAAAATTAGATACAGGACGGCTGCAGCCCACATGCCTCGCCTGATACAATTCATAAAACAAATGGTTCAACTTTTAAATGCATTCGATGTGGCTCCATATGATTGTACTCGAAATGATCTTGTGCTCCCGCAGGAGCACATAATCGTTTGTCCTGATATATATGTGGCAAAAGTCGGTGTGCTGGATCAGCTTAGCTTACTTCACTACTTGTATATGGCTCCTTAAGTTTATCAGCTGCCAGATTTCAAGAATATTCAAAGGTATTCATCTTTCTTAGAGATTTGAATTCTTTAATTTGATTTTGATGCGAGCTTTGATCTTCTCTCTCTGAATCTGGAGAGGACTGCAACAGTTTTTATTGAAATTTGGATTGTTTAATCTTTAACATGATGTATCTAAAATTATTTTCTTGTCATGCATATTTCAGCTGATAACTAACACAATGTTTAGTTTGAGACTTGTTAGCAGTTGTATTTTGATCTGGTCTCTCTCTCTCTCTCTTCTCTATTGAATCGTCTAATATGATATTTGCGGTATTTCATTCTTGCTATAGTGCTTTATCTACCTACATTTTAGCCAAATATGTACTTGTTTGATATAAGCATTTTGAACTCTCTATCTCAAGTATTTGAAATTTTGTGTATTACAGTTGTTTGAATCAAAATGTGGAGGCTTAAGATTGCAGAAGGTGGAGATCCATGGCTTAGGACGCTTAACAATCACATAGGGAGACAAGTGTGGGAATTTGACCCTACTTTTGGGTCATCAGATGATCGAGAAGCTGTTGAAAAGGCTCGCATGGAGTTTCGAGCTAACAGATTTGAGCATAAGCACAGTTCGGATCTCCTTATGAGAATGCAGGTGAAAAAAAAAAAAATCCTTATATTGATTGCTCTTTTTATTTATTTATTTTTTATTTTTATAGAAAACCTTTGGGTGTTTTCTGATACTTTTAATCTTGATGTTTATATTTTTTCACATGTGTGGTCCCTTTATGTTTGCATCGTAGGGTGATTATGGCCAGAGTTTTGTCTTAATTTGTTACCATTGTAGGTTTTCTTGGTAAATAAAAAAAATTGATTGTAAATTTGTGATCAATGGTGGTCCTTATGCAAGAGGAGGCTCCCCTCTTTT
Organism: Amborella trichopoda; assembly: GCF_000471905.2. The sequence goes on from NW_006499801.1 coordinate 4,078,904, forward strand.
CCATTTTTTTATTTAAAATATTATTGTTGTTTCTGGGTGAGATCACTCTTTCACTAAATGGAGGAAGAGTTAACAAAATAAAAGTTTTACAAGGGAAGCAAGATTGAAATTGTAAATTTTTTCTGAATCTGTTTTTTTTTTTTTCTTTTTTGAATCTAAGATTGTGATTGTAAAGTTTTTTACTACATCTTTTATTTTGTGAAAACTGATAAATGCCCAAAATTCTGGGATGGTGATCTTAGTGTCATGAGTCTCCTCAGAATGAGTTGAATGTTCCCTTTGCTATCAATTTCTATTTTGTTGACAAAAATAAAATAATAATTTTATCAATTTGTAGATGATTATTCTTCTGATTCTTGGCTTGTTGAGTGGCTCTACTTTTTTTTCAACCAACGTATGCAGTTATGATTTATTTTCTATTGGTTCCTGAAAGTATGTTGGTATTATCTGTTATTGTTTAAGGTTGCTAGCTCATATCCTTCGAGAGAGTGGCCTTGGCACTGTTATTTCTTATTACTTCATGACCGTTAGTAAAGCATATAAATCTGCTGATCTTATTGTATGATGCATGCCTACTTATTTATTGGCTCAAATTATCTATTTATTCATTTGAGAACGAAGTATTATTATATTTCCTTTTGGTTTTAATTGCCTTATGTTCATTTGCTTTATCTCAACATTTAGTTTGCTAAAGAGAATCCAATCAAAGAAATTCCACCACAAGTTAAAGTAGAGGAAAATGAAGATATTACAGAGGAGGCAATAACAACTACCTTAAAAAGGGCAATTGGGTTTCATACAACTATCCAGGCACATGATGGACACTGGCCCGGGGACTATGGGGGTCCTATGTTCCTTATGCCTGGTTTGGTAAGTGCTTGAATTTGTGCAGTTATGTGGTTTCAAGTATAAAGTTTTTGTGCAATCAGGAACACAAGAACTTATTCCTTTTGGAATCCATCATTGCCCATTTCTAAATTTGAATGAGGAAGGCAGATGGTGAACCTTGTTAGTTACGATTTTCTCTCTCCATTTTTACTGGCTATAGTGCACTGATTAATTCAAATTTTGATCTTCATTATTTGCTTCAGGTTATTGTGTTATATGTTACGGGTGCATTAAACACTGTTCTATCCACTGAACATCGTAAGGAAATTTGTCGCTACCTTTATAATCATCAGGTAAAAATAGTTTCTCAGTATCTCCAGATAATGCTGCGTTTCAAATGTTTCCAATAGGAAAAGTAATACTATAGGAGAGAAACAGTGTCCATCAGGGTATCTCCTGTTCTGTGAGCCCCATTCTCTCTCCAACATTTCATATGTAGTAACCTCAATGGATTGTATTTCTCTGTTTTTCCAGAGTCAATTGGACTCTATAGTGTTCTTTCCCTTCCATTTAGATGCTGTGAAACCCATGCATTAGGGACTCTTGTTTTACTTTGATGTATACCCTTTCAGAACAAGGATGGCGGTTGGGGTTTGCATATTGAGGGCCACAGTACCATGTTTGGTACAGCACTAACCTATGTAACTTTAAGGTTGCTTGGTGAAGGACCTGAAGATGGAGAAGATGGGGCAATGGAGAAAGGGAGAAAATGGGTCCTTGACCACGGTGGCCTCACTGCAATATCATCATGGGGGAAAATGTGGCTTTCTGTATGCAGTTATTCCTTAATTCCTTCTGTTTATTTTACAATGGGTAAACAAACAAACTCCCATGTTAATATTTGTGCAAATGGCTGTAGGTACTTGGAGCATTTGAATGGTCTGGAAACAATCCACTACCCCCCGAGATATGGCTTCTACCTTATTTTCTTCCCTTACATCCAGGTGTCGACATTTCTACTTTGATACAACTTCTCTTGTTTTTATAACATTCTTGCATAAGCTATTGTCTCTTGATTTGACTAAACATGTTTACTTCGGATTTGTTTTAATTCAGGGTTCTTAACTTCCTAGTCTGAACCGTAGCATAGATGTTACCTAGTACTGTTAAAAGGCCCTCGTTGGGCACATGCTTTATGGGTGGAGAGAGTCTTTTTTTTTTCTGGCCATTCTAAGTGCCATATCTTTTATAATTTTTATTTATCAAACAACTATTTTCTAATTTATATTTTATAAGTTGTAGCTATTTTCTCCTTCAGGAATAGATCTATGTGTATATATCTCCACTTTTACATTTTGTGAGACATGTTGTCTGCTTAAGTGTTCACAAGGTCATGAGATGCTTATTCTTAGATATAGATGATTGACTTCATTCGTAGTGCTTTCCGTCTACTTGAGAAAGTTATTGGATTGATGAATCACCAAACTTGCCTTGCATACAGGAAGGATGTGGTGTCATTGTCGGATGGTATACTTGCCCATGTCATATTTATATGGAAAAAAGTTTGTCGGACCCATTACAACTACTGTTTTATCATTGAGGAAGGAACTGTATACCATCCCATACAACAAAGTAGACTGGAATGATGCACGTAATTTGTGCGCAAAGGTGATTTTCATACATCTCTCCTTAGCATGTAAGCCACACGGTATGGTTTGGGCAATGTCTTTAATTCTGTCTTCTTTATTGTGTATTACTTTTCTGTGCCTTTGGTATCTAATTGATAGTTCTAGTACGTCTGACTTTGACTTTCATGAGAATTCTTCTTTTTTCTTTTTTCAATATCTTCATTTTGAGCTTCGGTCATTCGGATTTCTTTCGCCTCTGCTTATTAAATGATTTTCAAGTATTATTGGTGACTCTTAACAACTATGTAACTTGGATAGAAAGTAGTAAAAATTATTAAATTTTAAGTTGGAGTAAGAACTCATATTTCTTTTATGCATGCAACAAGTAGGCATTAAGTATTAGTATTTGGTATAAGTTCTCTTCTGTTATGCCTAATGCTCTCAGTTGTGGCTTATTTTTTTTCTTTTATAATCTCATGGCAGGAAGACCTCTACTATCCCCATCCTCTAGTACAGGATATTCTTTGGGGATTTCTTCATAAGGTTGGCGAACCTATTTTTATGCATTGGCCTGGTTCCAAGTTAAGGGAGAAGGCTTTGCATACTGTAATGCAGCATATTCATTATGAAGATGAGAATACACGGTATATTTGTATCGGTCCTGTTAACAAGGTACTTCAGGAAAACTGTACATCAGCAAAAACTAATAGGCTTATTAGTTGAAATTTTTCTTCTTTAGATTTTTCTCAGTGCAATGTGATAGAAATTATTCTCAATTTTAGCCTTGATTGTATTTTCAATCAGTAATTTGTCTTAAGAAATGCACATAAATAATTATTTTAGCCGGACCCCAAATAGTTGGGATGAGGCCCGGATGATGACGATGGGATTTTTTTCATCCTTTTTGCTTTTAGCAGTATGCACTTTGATTTTAAAGCACAAGCTTCCAGCTATGCGACCATTATGGGTTTTGTATTTGCTCAACGTAAATGGAGTATGAGGAGGATCACTCGCTGATCTTATATTGTGTTGTTGTATAATTTAATTTCAGTGGATTTTAGATCCTCCTTTCAAGCAGAAAAATAGCAAAAAGGAAAAAAATGGGAATCAGACTTGGGCTACAATGGTTACCAGTTGATGTTAGCAATGCTACATTTCAAGCTCTATTACTACAGCTGAACTACCCAAAATAAAAAAAGAAGATGACAAAAAGGCAAAAAAAAAAAGCAAAATGTAACAAGGACCTGTTCATTTCCTTTTTTCAAGTGGGTTCCAAACTTGCACCTCTATTTCTATGTTGTTCAATAGATCCTTCCTGTCAAATTTATTGGCCCTTGTTTTTAGGTGTTTGACCTAAGTGATCTTGTTCGCATTATTATACTTTGTCTCCAAGGTGTGGCATAATGCAGGTTATTACTGGTAAATTTGTTTCCTATTTTCATTGTAGAGGGAATCTGGGGTTTAGTGGCCTGGCATTATTAGTCAGATTGCATTCATGGTATTCTTCTGATGTAGGTATTAAATATGCTTTGTTGCTGGGTGGAAGATCCAAATTCTGAGGCGTTCAAATTACATCTTCCAAGAATCTTGGACTATTTATGGGTTGCTGAAGATGGCATGAAAATGCAGGTTTGGAAAATAATTTAGGTGTTTTGGGGCTTTATTTTGGGGGAAATTGTACTAACATATCATGGTCTAAGGAAATTAAGAGTTAATTAGTGGTCCACTGTCTATTGAGATGATGAATGGTGATGGAGCGGAACCCAAGAGTGAAGTTCTGTGGCTCCAACTTTCTGCCATCCACCATTTCATCAAATGATGAAGGCCCCAGTGGATTATGAGTACACTGTAGTCTGTTTAATTCCTGTACACTTCTTATTTTCAAACATTTATCTACTATTCATTGCTTTCAAATATTATCTGTCGGCTTTGCTCTTATCGGTGGCAGTTACATATTAACAAGGTCTTACTGGCAGGGTTACAATGGCAGTCAATTGTGGGATACTGCTTTTGCTGTTCAAGCAATCATTTCAAGTAATCTTGTTCAAGAATACTATCCAGCACTTAAGAAGGCACATGATTACATAAAATATTCACAGGTTTAATGCTCGTCACACATGACCTTTTGGTTTCTCGAAAACTTATATGGATTGGGATTTGAACCCTGCTTATTGCCAAATCATTTCACCTTCTTTGCTTATATCAACCCCAGCTAATGAATAACTCTTCTTTTGTCCATGCTTGTTTCTGTGAAGGTTTTAGAGAACTGTTATGGGGACCTTCAGTTCTGGTATCGTCACATTTCTAAAGGTGCATGGCCTTTTTCAACTAGAGATCATGGTTGGCCTATATCAGATTGCACTGGAGAAGGCCTAAAGGTAAAACCTTTTTCCTTTTCATATTTTGTTCTCTGATAAATTCATACTTCAAATAGACAGCCAAATTCCTCTGTGGTTGCCCCATTTTTCCCTTCATTTCAGGTTGCACTCTTATTGTCGCAAATTTCACATGATGCTGTGGGGGAACCGATTCCTGCAAATCGGTTCTATGATGCAGTTAATGTTATAATTTCTATGCAGGTAAAAATTTCTTCAGTTTCATTGTTAATATATTTTCCAGTTAGCCACTAAGAAAATAATAGCGGTTCGATTATTGTAATGGAGATCTGATTTTAGATTCTTACTGATTTCTTCCTTTGGTATGGCCATGATTAATATGATAGTGCGATGTGCATGTTACTTGGTTTGAATTACTTCTAAACAGTGTTGGATGGAATTCGACATAGTCACTTGTGTTTGACAAATTTTGCTTTTGGGGTGTTTATGGGGTCTCGAGTGTGGGAAAGCATCCAAAGAATTTACGAACATGTTGCCACATCCATATGACAAAATAAGTATATAAGAAACTTGATATATGTAGTACTATTTAGGACACTATGTACTTAATATAGTAATTTATGTAGTAATTGCTATGTGCTGGCCGATTCCCTAGCAATGTGCTGTACTCAATATAATAATTTATCTAATAATAACAGGCAATACACACACCTAGTAATTTTTTTACGAAGTTAACCATAAAAAGGAATTATGTAGTAATATTGCTTTGAACAAACCTACTCAAGGCTCTCATTTAGTTTCACAATATTGGCATAACAAACACTAGAGATGTTTTTCACCCTGATTTTCCTATTTTGTATTGTTATGGTGTTTTATTTTTATTTTGTTTAATTTATTTTTCTACTGCAGAAAAGCTCTGCATAAGACTTGGTCAGTGAACGAGGCTTGGGACTAGGACAAGTCCCAAGCTGAGTCTTAGCTTTAAACTTCTTAACTATCAGTATATTCTTTACTCATCATCATCATGAAAGCCTTTTCCCAACTGCTTGGGGTCAGCTACACGGATCTTGGTCTGGCACTCTGCTCTATCAAGGGCCATACCATCAAATCAGTATATTCTTAACTATAAACTAAAAAAGTTCTTGCGAATATTATGACATTGTACTTCAAGACCCAAAAGATTATACTTGATCGGGCAATTTCTTATTATCTTACATTGTACTTGTGAACTTCTCTGTTTTATTTATTTAGTTTTGGACTTTCTATTTATTATAGATCATTTGTGCTGCCTAATGTGTACCCTAATTACATAACTTATGCTTCTATACCATTTTCTTCTTTGATCATTTTCAGATGCATATCATGATTGTCCTCACGAATGCTGATAAAAATTTTTCCTTCTCCTTTATCAAAACAGAACAGTGGTGGCGGTTTCGCAACATATGAGCTTACCAGGTCTTATGCCTGGTTGGAGGTAACATGACTTGTTCAGTGCCATGCTATTTTTCTCAACAAGTAATTCGACTTTGTAAAATTGTCTTGTGTGAGACTTGGGAATTGAACTAGGAACCAAAATCTCAAAACTTTTTAAAAAATACAAATAGTCACATTTATATTTTCTGTTACTGTATGGAGAAGGTTTTTTCTCTGTCAATGTATGCGATTGGAACTTCTTCTTTTTTATCCATGTTATTTTAGTTGTATCCCACTTGTCTTATGTTTCATGGAGGTTATATCTCTAACCATTTTCTGTCTCTATCAGGGTACCAGGGTAATCCTGGCCATTAGGTACTTGAAACTGATATGGTTAAAACTGGTATAAATATTATTGCCAATCCTAAATTAGTTCCTTCTACTGAAATTTTCGGTGTGCGAGTGCATGCATGTATGGGCCAGGGATCCTGTGCTTCCACCAGCAGTTTAGGTGATAAAATTAATTTCTCATTTGTGAGACCCTTCATTTCTGAATCCAGTTCTTTAGCACAAATTCAGACCAAACAGGTCATTTTTGTGACTATAAGAATTTTTCCTTTTCTTTATTAGCATTGTTTATATTTGCTCTGTACTTCTAGCACAAGCTATGTTGTGACAGCCCCAGATGTTTTCTGTGGTTTACTTATCTAGACTTGTCCTAATCTTCCTTGGATCCTAACAGCTGGTTGTGGATTCTTGGCATGTAATCATTGATCATGGCCATCATACATTAGAGTTTTACAGGGGAGTTCCATCTTATGGTCTTAGCCATATTCTAGCCAAAATAGTTTTGAAAATTTGAAATTTTAAGTGGTGCCCTCCATATTTCAAAATTATACTTCCTTGCTTCATTTGAAAACAGTTTCTATTATGTTGGGGATATGTTTCTGGTCTCAGCATGATTTGGTATATTTCTGATTCATATGTTGACCATCAGGATTCTTCCTCTTTGTATCCTGCCTTAACTATTTTAGCAAAAACACATCTTCATTTTCCTTTTCTTTTAAGGGATAGTATAGCATCCACATCATTTGGATGCTGGAAGGGTGCACAAGCACCCATCAACGGTTTATATTGGAAGGAAAAGACATGGCGGCCACAATTTAATCTAGGATTTAAAATTTTTTTTTTATGTTAATTGCAATGAAATGAAATTCTGAAGGTGTTTGTGCCACACTTAGGCACAGTTAAATAAAATATTAAAAAATAATTTTTAAAAATTAAATTCACCAAATTATCCCTCAAACATTCAGGGGTATTTTGGTTAATTTATTTTTTTACAAATTTCTTTATATTTTTTTAGATGCGCCTGATTGAAGTATGTTGTTGATGCCTAAAATTTCAAATTACTCAAAATTATCAAAATAACAAAAAATAAGATATTATAAACAACCTTGACCATCCATTTGTTTCAGGGATATTTTGGTCAATTTGTTTTTTACAAGTTTCTTTAGATTTTTTTAGATGAGCCTGATTGAAGGTTGTTGATGCATAAAATTTCAAATTAATCTGAATTATCAAAATAATAAAAAATAAAATATTATAAACAACCTTGCCCATCCATTTTCCTTTCTTTTAATTCAAAACGTTAGGAGTGGGCTTGTGCGCCCTCCAACACAATTTTCTTTTTCTTTGTGAATGTGAGGCTTCTTCTTTTCTCCTTGCATCTTGTCATGAGTGAGTCTTAACATTATCTTCTTTGCTGTATTTGGATTTTGCAGCTAATTAACCCAGCTGAAACTTTTGGGGACATTGTTATTGATTATCCGTAAGATTTATTGCTTTCCATCTTCATTTACTTGTATGGACTTGTTTTATCTACCTTAAGCTAGAGTGTTCAAATTTAACACGAACCGGCTCTTTTGTAGTTATGTAGAATGCACTTCAGCAGCTATTCAAGCTCTGGCTTCATTCAAGAAACTCTACCCTGCGCATCGGACAAAAGAGATTGAAACATGCATCTCAAAAGCAGTTCATTTTATAGAAAGTATTCAAAGACCAGATGGTTCATGGTTTGCCTTCTCCCTCATGCTGATCTAAGTTTTTTTCAATAAATTCATTTGTGCTCAAATAAGTTACAAGCGAGATCCTGCTAGTATCAAAATTTGGGTCTGTATTGACTTGTCACATATCAACCGTTGAACATGAATCCTTGATTATGATGTGTACTTGTTTCAGCAGTGCTCTTGAGGGAATGTGAAGCTCCAACCGAGAGCTCTCTGCCTCCTGCTGGAGAGGTAGAGGGGCATACATAAAGAAACTTTTATAAATGGGTCTCAGCCTACAACAGTAATTCAACATATGACAATGGCATTATTGGCAAAATGTTGAATTTGTACAAAGTACATGGCAAATCATCTTTTAAAACAATAGACCTGCATGTGGATGTGTGAGCACATGTATGTAGGATATATTTTTTGGAGCTTTTTAATTATTCTAAGATTTGTAATTTTGGTAATTACCTGTTGTTATATTTATTGTTTTCTATTTTTCTTTTTATGCATGTATTTGTATTGACAAAATTTTTCGTAGCGTTGTTTTATCTTTTTTTAGATCAATGTATTGCCATGTTAGCCTTTTTTGGGTTGCCATGCCCTGTGCATGTTAGGAGGGATGCATTTGTTAAAGAAGGAAAATGGAACTCTGAACATCAGGTTAATGTTATATGGAATGAGAGGCTGAATGTATTAAGAAAGTGGCAAAAGAGGTTTTATGAGAAATTAAAGGGAAAAGAAATTCTGATAAGAAAGCTTGGTGGTGAAATGACGAGGTTCAGAAGGCCATTCTCGAAAAATGATCATGTTATAATCAAAACCTAGAAAGATATGAAAATGCTAAGAAAACGCTAAACAAATAGTAATTAAGGCTAAACTTAAGGCATATATACAATAAACTGGGGACAATAAAATGTGAAAAAATATTTTCAAATTAGCAAAAATGAGAGAAAAAGTGTAGGGATATAGACTATATTAACTTCATTAAGAGTGGGGATCAAATGGTCTTGGTGAAGGATGACGAGGTCAATAAAAGGTGGAGAGTTTATTTAAAAAGTTATTAAATGACGAAGACAATGGAAACACAATAGTAGAAGGAACCACTGACATAAAGAGGCGGAGTTCATAGATACATTCATAAGATTAGGATATCAATAATTAAAAAAAAAAAAAAAAGATATCAGAAGTGAAAGAAGCTCCGAAGAGGATGAAGATCGGAAATGCTTTAGGACCAAATGGTATCTCGATAAAGGTTTGAAAGTGCATGAGAGAGATCGGCCTTGACTGGTTGACCAAGCTGTTCAACAAGGTGTTGAGAACAAAGAAAATGCCAGACGAATGGAGGAAAAATATTGCAGTAGCTATTTACAAGAATAAAAGAGGCATACAATATTGTGCGACTGCGAACTATCAAAGGATCAAACTTATAGGAGCCACACTATGAAGTTGTGGGAGAAAGTGATTGAGCAAAGACTAAGGCATGAAACGAGTGTGTTAGAAACTAATTTGATTTTATGCCAGAGAGGTCAACAATTGAGGCCAATTTCCTATTTAGGCAACTGATTGAGAAGTTTAAGGCGAAGGGAAAGGACCTCTAAATGGTCTTTATTGATCTAGAGAAAGTTTAGGATAGAGTACTTCAAGATTTAATTTGGTGGGTGTTAGAAAAGAAAGGAGCCTCCAAATACTATATCAAGTTGATGAGAGATATGTACAAGGGAGTGCTAACTCGTGTGCGAACAACTAGTCGAGAGACAAGTGAGTTTTCAGTGACAATAGATCTATATCAGGGGTTAGCATTGAGCCCATAACCACAAGATGAGGTACCATGGTGTATGTTGTTTGTGAATGACATAATTTTGATTGATGAGACGCAAAGCAGCATCAACACAAAGCTAGAACTTTGGAGAGATGCTCTAGAATCTAAAGGTTTTAAAATTAGCCGGACTAAGACAAGGTATACAGAATACAAGTTTAGTAATAATAAGAATATAGACGAGGAAGTAGTTACGATTGATGGCCTAGAAATACCAAGAACAACGCACTTTTGACATATTGGGTCAATAATCCAGGAAAATAGAGATATTGAGGAAGATATTGCACATAGAATTAGAGCAGGGTGGATGAAGGGGAGATGTGCAACCGGAGTTTTATGTGGTCGCTGCATGCTAATGAAGCTGACGGCAAAGTTCTGTAGGACACCTGTGAAACTAACTTTGCTTTATGAGGCAGAATATTTGGCAATCAAGAAACAACATACTCCATTGGATGTGTAGTTGAGATGAGGATGTTGAGATGAATGAGTGGCAAGACAAGAAGGGATAGAATTCAGAATGAATACATTTAGGAGGACTTAGGTATGGCTTTAATAGGCGATAAGATGAGAGAAAGTAGACTTATGTGCGCTGGCTATATCTGGTGTAGATCTAGTACAACACCTGTTAGAAGGTGCGAGGTGGTTCAAGGGAAAAGCTCAAAAAAGACAAGGGGTAGGCCTAAAAGGACATAATTGAAAGTAGTGAGAAAAGACATGGGGACTTATGGCCTCACTGAGGGTATGACCCTTGATAGAGCAGAATGGCGGACCAAGATTTATGTAGCCGATCACAAATAGTTGGGAAAAGGCTTTGATGAGGATGTCGTGTGCATGTCAAATGTTGCATGCTGTGTTGGACATGTGACATGGTGAACTTAACATTGTCATATGCCCTTTTTCTCATGGTTAAGTGAAGTATATGCATAATGTTTGAACCACACAATATACAAGCGGGCAATCTACTACTTGTTCTCAAAAGGGATAGTGGACATGAAATGTAGTTCAAGAGTGGTTGACATTACGGTAGTGCTGTTCATTTCTAGCATTCCTGTTTGCAGATGAATACAGCCAATGGTGGATGTCCTCCCCGCTATAGCATGCACCTAATGTGTACCCTATGCATTTTTGCATTTGATGGTTCATTATTACTGGTCAATGCTTGCTTTTGATTCATGGAAGTGGCTTCAGTTTATTCTGAATAAAGTTCTCCACTGGTCCTCTTTGATGTCACTTTAATGGAGTGGATTATATAAGGATGCTACCTTATAATGTAGAACTACGGATGCCCCCTCAAAAATCCATCGGAAGAGGTAGTTTTAATGTTGAAAAACCTTGTGATTGATCATCTCGACATCGAGATGTATGACTATGAAAAATAAAAAGATATTAAGTCTCAGAAATAGTGCATTTTACAACATATTATCTACACCGTCCATTTTCATATGTTTATAGATCTACTTGTTTTTAACCATTTTTGAAATTTAAAATTTTATAATTAGATATAAAAATAGATTTTGAGATAATCCTAATAACATTTTACATCAAAATTATATACCATGATAAAATTTGAACGGCACCGTACCTCTACACCTACGGAGGCGTCCGTATGCAAACTGCACCCTTATTTAATACAGTTGTTCTTTGAATAGGTACGGCTCATGGGGTGTTTGCTTCACGTATGCCACATGGTTTGGAGTGAAGGGTCTGGTATCGGCTGGCAAAACCTACCAGACTAGCCCAAGCATCCGTAAGGCATGCGACTTTTTGCTCTCAAAGCAGCTGCCCTCTGGTGGGTGGAGTGAGAGCTACCTTTCATGTCAAGATAAGGTAAATCATTTCCCTTAGATATCAATAATATATCAAGTGCTGTTCATTTCACCGGAAGCATACGAATCCGATAGACATTCGGAATGGGCTTGGGTCAAATGGTTTTCTAGAACAATCACCATGTCAGGTGCCGTGTTGACACTTGTAAAGTATTTGGACGCCCACGTATTTTCCCATGTATTTTTAGCATGAAATTTGTCAAATTTCCGATATTGGATAGAATACAGATGAATTCTCATTTCTTTTTCTTGTTTTCTTTGGGTTATATTTTTGTGTTCTTATTTTAATCTTGTTTTTGGTGGCTGCCATTCCCTTGTTCATATGGAAACAGGTGTACTCAAATCTCAAGGGGAACAGGTTGCATTTGGTAAACACAGCATGGGCTATGTTGGCTCTCATTGATGCCGGACAGGTTTGACAAATGATTGCTAAGATTTTCGGGCTATTATCTTTACGGAAAATATACTATAGACAATAAAGGTATCATAGTCCTACGAGTTACCGTTGTTCTTTGCCATGCTGGAAACGTGATGGAGAGATAGTGGGACCCCATCAGATTAGAACATGAATCGAACCCGGGGTGGGGTCCATGCTCTCCATATTACCATCCATTGTTTCACTGGATGGTGATGACCATTGGACTATTTTCTCCTGTGGTATATTAGCTTATAGCATATTTTCCTTTTCCTTTTTTTTTTTTACATTATATTTTCCTTTTCCTTTATTGAGATTCCAAAGACCATTATGCTTATAATGCTTCTCTACTATTCAAATGGCTGTGAACCTTACAAAGAACAAACCAAATCCCTCTTCAATCCCTAAAAACTAATGAGGGGCAAAGGGAATTTTATTGTATTTTATTTTATCTTTTAAAGGCATTTGAAAAATTCCTTAGGGAAGAGTATATCACTTCAAATTAGCCAGTATAGGGTGAGTTTGACATTCACCATAAGCCCATTTATTCTTCTCACTTGGTTTCCTATTAGCTTATTTTGTCAACTCAGCATACAAGTCCCGCTGTCTTATAAAGGGAAAGCTTTAGATGTACTATTCGAAAAATAAATGTCACTTGTGAAAATGTGGGATTGATAGAATGACAATATGGGGTTCGGAACTGTGAATTTGAACCCCAGAAACAATTTCCATCTTTTAAAGGATTTTTGCAAAGCTTGAAAATCCGAGTTGTTCCATTTTGCCACTCAACTTGGTGAGTCAACTCAGTTTTGACAGTATTTCAAATAAAAGAGATGGCGGGTTCAAGCTCCAATGATTCACTTTAGTGTCTTGAAGCTACATGGAATTTAACTTACAGAGAGAGAGTGTGTGTGTGTGTGTGTGCATGCGTGCGTATGTGCGTGCGTGCGTGTGTGTGAAAACCATTCCTTTGTCAAGGAGGAAAAGAGTGTTGATAGTAAAATTTTCCTGGACTTTCGTGTGAACAGGCAGAGAGAGGTCCTACACCATTGCATCGTGCATCAAGGGTATTGATTAATTCACAGATGGACAATGGTGATTTTCCACAGCAGGTAAAATCCACTACCCTGGGTATGTGTTTAACATATATATTTCCTCCCCTCTGTTTGCCGGGGAATATTCTGGGGCCGCCACCTATGTGCTGCATTTTCAGTGAAAAACAGGGAATTTGGCACTCCAGGGTCCCCCCTGGAGTGCTGGTTACTGCAGTAAATATCACACTTAACTGTAGCAGGCTATTTACGATGCCATTTGTCAAACATGCCCTTAAATTCTTGTGCAAAAGCTTGACCCTAGAATGGATGACCCATTCATCTTTTGTAATGTGTAGCAAGAAGATCTGAACAGTCCATATAGGAGTATTACTTCATTTAGAAAAGATAAGTGGTTATGGTTTCAGGACAAATGATAAACTGTGAAAACAACAATTGTGCTTGGATGACCTTCATTCAGACGCTCTAGGAACTTGGAACCTGAAAACATTATATAAAATGCTCATTTCTTTCTAGGTGATCATATAACCTGATCAGTTTACTGAACCACCCTTACTGTGGGGTGAAAAGTCATAGGCAAGAAAACCAATCCAAGCACTTGTTTGAGATTCCAAATATATAGAACACCTGTACTGTTCTAGACACTGTTTGGATTTTCTCTCCCCAACAGATAACCGAACTGCTATATTATTTTATAGCAACCTATCAATACAGCCAGTTTTTTTAAACCAAGAAAGTATCAAACATTTCCATATTCACAAGATTGTACAACTACTAATGATGCCCCTTGCTGATTGCTTTATGCTTGTGGCCTTTGCTTCTCACCATGTTGGTGTCTAAAGACCATGCTGCCAATCTAGCAAAAAAAAGCACTATGTATAAATTCCACACGTGTGCATGCATGTGTTTAACATTTGTATGTGTATACACACTCTAAAATTGCTCGAGTATTGTTTAATACACAAAAAATGGGAATGATCTATTTCCATGCATCACTATAACCAAGTCATAGTTTAGGTTTAATAGAGTTAGTTTGCAAAATATGCGTACTGCTTGGTAGTCTTTAATTTTTTGCGTACATCTTAATAGTCTTCAATTTCAGGGGTCATATCTCCCTCCCTCCCTCCCTCCTGCTTAGTAGTCTTTAATTTTTTGCGTACATCTTAATAGTCTTCAATTTCAGGGGTCATATCTCCCTCCCTCCCTCCTGCTTAGAAGTCTTTAATTTTTTGCGTACATCTTAATAGTCTTCAT
>NW_006499801.1:4099846-4141570 GCF_000471905.2 Amborella trichopoda
CCGTACCGTCCTACGTACGTACTCTCTCCTCCTCCTCCTCTCTCTCTCTCTCTCTCTCTCTCTCTCTCTCTCTCTCTCTACTGTACGTCCTCCACTCTACTTCTCTCTCTCTCTCTCTCTCTATGACGTCCCCTAACCACTCTCTCTCTCTCTCTCTCTCTGGTACCCTGTGTCCGTAATTACTCAACAAAGTATTTAAATAAGGAGGACGCTCCTCTATTTTGCGAGTGAACCCTATAATTTTCAGGACAATTTCAGTGCAGTCCTTGATTTTGTGGGAAACACCCTTTTATTATTGTTTCTAAGCTATGAGCACCTTGCTAATGTAGCTCGTCATGTTCAGATACAAGTGGATTTGATCAGAAACCCGAAAATTGGGAATTTAACAGGTGGGCGCTGAATTGATGAAGGGTTGATAATTTGACCACCCCGGGATTTGGAGGACCCTTTTTCTTGGGTTGATTTTTGTTTTTTAATGCACAATTCACGTCTTATTTTAATTATCATTTAGTTGTTCAGCACTCTTCTTTGTTAATCTAGAGTTCCAAGTAAGGTAAAAGCGCTTTGCTTATAGTCTAGTTCAGTAACTAGTATTGATCCATAATTGTCTTGCCAAGTGGTTGAAAATTCGGTGACCCAACTCAGAATCATCTGAGTTGCCTTGGACCTGGGGTTTACCTGATCCCGGAAGGACACAAACTGGAAAATCACATGGGTTGTGCAGAACAGGGCGGTTTTGCTGTATTGTTACCATACTGTTCACTGTAGGGACCATTTTCTTTCATAATTTCTTAATACTTAGGGTTTTGTGTAAGTTAGAAATGATGGAGTCCGTAATACAAATTCATTGAACCACAAATGACAATGTTTTAATTATAGGCAATAATCATTATTAATTGGTTGCCTGGACAATGTGGTTGAAACTAGTTAAGATAGTGTCATAGACCGAGTAATGTGTTGTTCATGAGTTTTTTTACTTTGTTTTTTTTTTAATGTTCAGTATTACATTGTATTCGGATAGAGAAAGATGGTGTTTGATTTGGAATGAGAGATACAGCTGTGATTGCTATTTGCTTGTTACTGCATGTTTTAGAAAAAGTTTTTGGTGGTTTTTGGCAGTTTCCAGTGAAGAAGGTGACATAAAAGTAGGGGGAGAATCAAGCCTAAGCATGGATGAAGAAATTTTGATCCCTGGGCTTTCTAATGATGTTGCAATTCTCTGTCTTGTGAGATTGTCAAGAGCTGTTATCCCTATTGCACGTTCAGTTTGTTCTGCTTGGAAGCAATTGCTCGATAGTGATGAATACCCATTGCTTCGTAAAGAGGTGATCTGTTTTTAATTCCTCAATGATTATTTTTAAGACAAACTCATTAGAAGCATGCAATTGGACAGGAAAAGAATGAGTTTGTCGGTTTTTTGTCGATCCTTTGGTCACAAAGTAATCGGCGTTAGTCAACAAGTGAAGTCTAGCCATTCATGAGCATATAGTGAATAAGCCAATATGCACCGAAAATGAATGTGTTTTAGGAAAAGAATCTAATCTTTTTAGTTCCTGGATCCCCTTATATTCTTAGTTTCTCACATTTGTTGGTTTTGTTTATAATATTGGTCTTCAGTTGTACGGTAGCTGTGCTTTAGAGATGACTGGTGTCGCTTATGTTTAAACATTAAAACTGTTGTGTGATAAGTACTCAGGAAAAGAGTGGCGGAATGAATAGTCTGCTTCCCTGTCTGTCTCTGTTTATATTTGGATGGACAATTCTTGTGTTAATTATCCATCTGGCTACCTTCAGTACTGTATTATCAGATTCTATAGAACATGCTATTCATGGCACAATTAGTAATAATAGTTTAGTCAACAGAACCTCGTTGAATCAATATATGTGATCAGTTCTCTTATCTTTTTAAGATGAACAAATGACGATTTATAGGGTTAACAGCCTGATCATATGCCCACGGTCCGATATATGCTATTATTGAACAACTGCTATCTTGTACTTCGTTAGAAATCTGTGTTTTTACGACTTTAATTCTATTACTCCCTAGTCATTGAAACATTTCCCTTATTTACTCAGGCAGGGAAAGCAGAAGGCTGGATCTATGTTTTGCCCGAGCACCCAAGTGGAAACATTTTTAAAGCTTTTAACCCTAAATTAAATAAATGGTATGATTTACCTCGATTACCCGGATTTGGAGATGGTAGTGAATCATTGGCCAGCAGTTGGGAGGGCTTCTCTTGTGTTGCTGTTGAGGATATGTTGTTTATCATGGGTGGCATCTATCGATATCCAGATTCTAGAACAGGTTGGCAAAACTTCTTTCTCAATACTATGCATGATAAAGTGGTCTTTGGTTAAGCGCTGTTTATCGTATTTGCACTAATTGGATGTTTTATTGAAGACTATGAACGATTGTTGTCTTTCAGTATTTGCATCTGGTGATTAATGAATTCTCTGTAGTTAAAGTCTCTATCAAAAAATGTTTGAAGAAGAACTAAACCTGGAAATTTTTTCGCTTCAGAGGTTGTTTTTGCTGTTAATTTTTCAAATGAAGATGGTCATTTTAGCCTCAAATTGTGTACATGTGTTGTAATTGGTGTCATTATGGACAATTTCGTTATTTTTTATGTTACCCATCCATACGAGTACTTTAATATATGGGAAGGCCAATGTGGAGACTGACTGTTTTTTTGCTGTTTGACATGTCATTTGTTCTGTGCAAAATTCTTTTGATCCCCTGCATAGTGTTTGCTGTATTCGTTCTTTTGGTTTTCAGGAAAATATTATGACACTGCTTGTAGCACCTGCATACACGCTTGAAATATTGGGCAGCTGTCTAGAAGAATGGACTGTATGCTATAGTTATTGAAAGTATGGTGTTGGATACTTGGACCTGTGAGCCATTGTTCTTCTTACAAGACACTGCATACTTTAAGCTTCAAAGTGGACAGTGGCTCATCTCTGTTGGTACACATTGATGGACAACACAGGGTCTGAATGCCCAACACTGTAATTGCAGCGGAGTATGTGATATATTCTCTAGGCATAATTTATCATTTAGACAGTATTTTAAAAAATCGAATCGATTGGTTGAACCGGCGATCACCCGGACTGGTCCAGATTCGCGATCTTGAATGGTGAATTGGCAGCAGATCGAGATGATCATCATCATCAGAGCCTTTGCGCAACTATATGGGATTGGCTACATGAATCCTAGTCCACTATTGTGCTCTATCAAAGGCCATACCCTTAGTGAGGTCAGATGTCCCCATGTCTTTTCTCACTACTTTCAACCATGTCTTTTTGGGCCTGCCTCTTACCCTGTTTTAGCTTCCCACTTGAACCAACTCACACCTCCTAACAGATGTTGTATTGGTTCTGTGCTATAAAATGGTCAGCTCAGCTAAGTGAACTTCCTCTCATGGCAACAGATCGGGAAATGATAAAAAATAGAAAGTAATGGGCATCGGATGGTTCTAGTTCGTTCGAGAACCAGATGGCCCACCCACTGGAACTGATTCAAATTTGCGGTTCCCAATGAAGATCGTCGTGTTTTTAACCCTGTGTAAGAAAATGAATTTGAATATCATGCGGCTACCTGAACTAGTTACTTCTTCTATTACTGGCTACTTGACCTTGTCTAGTATTTAAAGCATCATATCAAGTTCACACCCATTTAGTACAATAGCAATAATGATAATACCGACAATAATAATGTTTGGTAAGCACCTAATGAGATTCAAAGTTTTTGGAGCGCCCAGACAATCTACTTAGGTGCTCCAAGCACTGTATCTATAACTTCCTTTACTTTTTTTCCTCTTTCTTTGGTTGTTCTTACTCAATCAGGTGTACTTATCATTCCATAAGTTCATCATAATCATCATTATCTATGCCTTATCCCAATTATTATTCCATGTGCTACCTAGTGAAAAAAATGTACAAGAAAATAAAAGTTAACAAGACTTGTTGTCTTTGGCAGGTGTGGTCACTGGAATCATGAAAATATATCACTCTCGATTAAATAAGTGGTTGGAAGGTGTGAGCATGATGACCCCACGGAGTTGGTTTGCTGCTGCATCTATCGGTAAACGAATATATGTTGCAGGTGGCCAAGGAAGGACGGGGTTTCTTTCCACTTGTGAGTTTTATGACGTCGAAATGAATGCTTGGTTCACTGCCCCAAACATGGCTTGCGTGAGGTCTAGTTGTCGTGGAATTGCCTATGAGGGACGTTTTTGGGTGTTGGGAGGAGAGTTTGAGAGGCATCAACATGGGCTGCGGCCAGTTAAGGGTTCAGCTGAGGTTTATGATGCGAAGTCTGGGAAATGGGTTTTAGTTCGTGAGATGTGTGTGGACATTCACAAGGTAAAAGGAGCAAGTCTTTTTGTTATCACTTTGTTCCCTTTAATCTTTGGATTTCTTTGCTTCTGTCAGTGGTTTGCATTCATCACCCATGCATGTGTGCTTGTTACTCTGTAATGGAAGAATTATACCTTTTTAGTGTTGAGAAAGCTCAATTTTGGTTTTCCATCATTGAGTTCGTCTTAAATGATGTACTTCGTTACATTATGTGTGAAGCATAAAATGGGTATTGCGAACTTCTGAAGATATTGTTTACGCTTTCTCAAATAAATAGTGTATTAAACTTGATTCAATACTTCAATTTTATGGGATTTTATACTATGAGACCATTTATCTTTGTTACAAGGAGGTTAATTACTGCTAGCCATCAGTTGCCAAATTGGATGGCTTGGGGTGTATCATGAATGAAGCTCAAGAAATTTCTTTTGAACTTGCAGTCTAGTCAGTGACACTCAAGAGTGATTGTGATCCTTGTACTAAAAGTAAATGGTCTCTATGTATACTTTCTCCTATTTTATTGAGGTTGTTAAGCATGATTTCATGTGTCAGACATATTGATATTCATATACAATTGAAGAATATATTATCTGTTTTTGAAAATGGTCGGGATGATTATTTCTCGTTTAGCCATAATGGCTGTGAGTGTAACCAGTGTTCGAAAAAATGGATTCGGCAGCTTCGGCAGCCCGTCTAGGAAGTTGGGGGTTCTGCACTCCAAAGATGGTGTTTGAGGTGTAAAGTTGAAAATTAAAAAACATAATTTGTGTCCTTTGCGTCATGCAAATTTCTGTTTTAAATTTGAAATTGAAATACTAAGAGTCTCAAACTATAAAAGATCAATATTCCCATATCCCAAAATCAATATTCTGCATTATCATGAGATTTTTATTATGATTGGCTCGCCCAGTGTTAACAAAATGCCATTAATCACAAACCAAAATCCACTCTTGAATATGGGTCAGAAATCCGAACATAAACTTGGAAAAAGGTGATGGCATAGCAGCTTGTGGACACTTGAAGAGTACTTGTGCATCCTACACTGATTCAGATTGAACCTAGCCTCATCTATTTTTAATTATTTATTTAGAAATTATATTTATTGAGCTCTAAAGTAATTTTTATAAGGGGAACCAAATAAAAATAATAAAAATATTTTCAACAAAAGAAATATTGACCGAAGTGCATTTTGGGGTATTTTTCAATCATTTTTTGTTTAATTTATTGTATTATTTTTATTTAGTTCCCCTTACAAATGGTAATTTACACCATAAATTTCTTGTAAGGACAATATTGAGATAACATAAAAAAAGAAGAGAAACTAGATTTTAGCCATTCAATTTGAACCGTTGGAAGGGTGTTTCTTGTCACGCCCCAAAAAAAGGTTAAGCATTGTTCCTCGAAGGCTTGTACACTATGTACATAGACCCATTTTTTTATTACTTGGGCCTGGAAGGTTCTAGAGAACTCTAGGGCATTCATGAGGGTTCTAGTGGGTTTTTAGATGAGTCTCAAGGGGCTGGGCTTTGTAGAATGCTCTAGAACTTTGTATGGGCTAGAAGGTTCCTAGCCATCGGATGTGTGCCATGTGGATGTATCTAGACCGCCGGTTGTTAGGCTTTGAGCCTATATAAGGGGGAGGACCACTCATTTGTATAACACCTCAGAAGAGTGAGGAATACTTGGACCTCATAAGCATTCTTGTATATTCTAAGCCAACTTGTGTGTCCCTCTCTTGTGTGTTTGCATGGCTACTCTCCTTGTGTGTGGTGCATATATGTGGGTGAAGCTAGTGTGTGTGGGTGGTGTGCACTAGGGCCGTGACATTGTGCACCCTTCGAACCATCCACATGAATTGGGTGGGAGACTTTTGCAACAACAAAAGACAAGAAAAAAAAGAAAAAGAAAAAAACTAAACCCAACATTCATATAAATCAACAATCTAAACTAAAGATTTAAATATACCAACCTTTCAAGATGTAATAACTCTTGGCTCGAATCAGTGATCTTTGGTTGTCAAAAGTCTTCTTTCACAACCACTTCAATCGACAAAAAGCATAGGATTGAAACTTTTCGGTTACGCAAGAAATCGTAAAGTTCTGGAAAAAACAATCGATCTTGAAAAAAGTCTTAACACATCTTGATTTTTTGAGTTTTTTCTCTTTTTAAAGCAAGGATACTTGGCTTTAGGGGCTTTTGCTTAAAGAGGTGGAAAATGATCTAAAATGCCCTTGGCAGAGGTCATTTTTCTGCCCTCCCGCAAGGCTTGAGGCGCCACCTAGGCACCTAGACTGATGCGGGTGCCCAAGCACCTCGACTCCCCATGTAGGCCAGTTCGCTTCACTTAGGCCTAGGCAGCCTGCCTAATCGGCCTGGCAGCTGAATCTTAGAACACTAAGTGTAACATGAATCAGCGAGGATTTAACAGAACCTTCTGGATTTCTTGAATCATGGGGCTGACAAGTTTCAATGATTTTCTGGTAATTTTGGATGATAAATCCTTTGAGAAATTTCAACTCTAAAATTCAACTTACCTCTGAGTTTCAATAAATGGTATTAGCTTATTGGGAATCTTGCCTATAATTTAGATAATTCAGCCACCACCATTTGCGAAAAAACATTTTTTCCCTTCCTTTTCCCCAAAATTATTGAATTGTCCATGCCTGAACCCCGAGATCAATTGTACAATTTATGTCTTATGACTATAGGCTTAGTTCCCTGCTGATTTTCCTTTTCTATTTCTATTATGTTCTGCATTGAAGGTTCCATGGCCGTGTACTATCCAAGAAGGAAAATTACTGACTCTTTATCGAGACCGTATCATGTCCTATGATGTGGACCAAAACAGGTGGGAAGACATGGGGAAAACTTGGGCTTCAATGCCTTATGGTACAGCATTTGAGAGTGTGGGTGGTTGTGTTTTTGGCATCGGTGGCCTCGCCTTCATAGCATCGAGACCAATGATGAGCAAGAACCTAAGCTCAGTTCACTCCTCGAATCTTAGTCGATCCGGGCTCTGTTCTGTTACATGGAAAAAATGTGCAGACATACCTGGAGCTTCAGGTACCATTCTTGCTTCTTGTGTTTTGTATTTGTAACTTTGCTTTACCCTTTTTCCTGGTTCTTCAATTCGAACGAGGGGGCATGGCCCCTCAGCTTAGTGATTATGGCTTGGGGGGGTGGATTTGGGTTTAAAGCCTAACTTAGGCACCCTCTCTCTGACATGAAGTTAAATGAACAATGAATGAAGGACAGGATAGATGCTTTTGTTTTTCTTCACCTCTTGTATGAAATATTATCTAATCCTTCATGTTGTACTCATCTATAGTTTTTTTACGAACTGCGTTCCTTTGATTTCTGTTTCCTAGAAGCATGGTTGAATTTTATGCATTTGAAATGGCTCCAAGTTTTCTATTCAGCTTAATTAGACATTACATCTTCACCATCACCGTTTCCCTGTCTCGGGGATATTCTATCCCCCTAGTTGTCTTATTCTGTACCGTGATTCTTCATTTTTACAAAGCCCTGTTACATGCACTATTGTTATGTTGCAGGGCATCATCACCATCCATTTCACAGATGCACTAACAAGTTGGTTAGGAGTATGGAAAAATGTATTCGGTGAGTCGGCCAACTCATGTGTCCAACTTGGTTTTTGAAGGATTTATGACTTGAAACACATCCTAAATCACTGTAAATCCATTTTCACTTTAAATCCATGGATTTGGAGCTCCATAATGTAGATCTAGTGATTTTTGAAGAACTAAAATGAACAGTCCAAGAAAAAAATATAAAATAAATTATTTTTAATGCTCAAAGTGCCTTTTAAAAAAGAATAAAAAAATTCATGATCTTTATGGTCTAGACGTTCGTTCTCTTGTAAACTTTTGGATTCAAAATCACTCCAAAAAGGATTTTGGGAGGGTGTACTCACTGTATCATGCGCATCCCCGTCTGTACCAAAATCTTGGCCCACTTGTATTGCACCATCTTACATGCTTCCTCATTTACGTGGTACTCAATAAAAGGGTTAGGGTTTAGGTGTGTTTTATTTGCATCTACATCCCAAAATGCATGTTGGAGATGGATTGAAGAACTGGGTCTTATCGTCTCTACCACTGCAATTATGGATTTGGAAAGAGAAAATTGAATTTTGAGCCTCAAAAATAGCCCTAGTCCTATGTTTTCTTTTGAGCGTTCATTTTTATTATTAAAAAAACATCAACAATACGTTTATGGTCTCCAAATCCCTGCATATGAGGCATAAATGCATTTGTAACTACTTAGTATGCGTATTAGATCCTTGAACCACGTGGGACATATGAGTTCTCTGACCCATTTAGAAGATGATGTATTCTTAAACTTGAGAGGAATGATGTATTTTCGGTTGCGGTTACATGAAGGCAGCGCATTTGTAACTATTCAGTATGCGTATTAGATCCTTGAACCCTTAAAACCAGGTGGGACATGACTCACATACATAGAACTTTAGTGCATTTGTAACTATTTAGTATGCTTATTAGATCCTTGAACCCTTTAAAACCAGGTGGGACATGACTCACATACATAGAACTTTTGCCCAAAAGATCTTGTATTTTTAACCTTGAGAGGAATGATGTATTTTCGGATGCGGTTACATCTTTACTTGTGTGATTTAATCCAAACGTTGTCAAAATTTGACCCTTGAGAGGAATGATGTATTTTCGGATGCGGTTACATCTTTACTTGTGTGATTTAATCCAAACGTTGTCAAAATTTGATACGCCTTTTAAGAGAACCTGAAATTTATTCCGTTCAACTAAAATGGACGATGTTACAATAAAGGCAGCTATCTTTTTTATTTTTTTGTGTAGGTTAGGTTGATGGTGTTCTACACCGTTCATTTCATTTTAGTTGGATGTTGGGATTTATCCGAACGTTGTCAAATTTTGATACGCCTTTTAAGAAAATATGAAATTTATTCCGTTCCAACTAAAAATTAACTTATTGTTGCTCAACCAGATTACATCCATCCGCATTGAAGCAGTGCCCTATTTGAGATTCAGCTTGATTCTTCAAAATGATAAACCTAAACTGCTGCAAAAAAATGTGAAATTTATTCGGTTCAACTAAAATGGACGATCTAGGTTACAAGAACAAAATGATAATCCTAAAATGTGAAATTTATTCCGTTCAATTAAAATGGACGATCTAGGGCAGTGCCCTATTTGCCTGATTATTCAAAATGATACTCCTAAAATGCTGATACTGCAAAGATTTATTTGAGATTCAGCCAGATTATTCAAAATGATAATCCTAAAATGCTGATACTGCACAGATCTATTTGAGATTCAGCCTGATTATTCAAATACTGCAAAGATGTGCAAGTACAAGCGTCAAAAACACATTAAACCATTTTATGATAGAGATCTTGCAAAGATGAGCAAGTGGAAGTGTCAAAGACGAACCACTACACTTTATAATAGATATCATGAGCCTAACTCACGGAGGCTTGCTTATGGAAGTTTTTCGAAATTCTTATTTCTGAACTATCAATATTTTTGTTATTGCGTCCTATTACTCCTTTTTTTAAATTTATTTTTTTACCAAATAGGACTCTACCCTGATTGGCTAGTGATGAATTCGGGATACCCCAGAATTTAGTACCATATGTTTGTAGGACACCTTTTAATGCGGTATGGGTCTATCCCAAGGAGAGAGTAGGAAAGAAACAGGTTGAGATAGATAAAGAGAGGTTAGGGAGAGAAAGGTTACATGGAGCCTATGTTATAGACAGATGGGTTGAGAGAGAAACATTGACAGAGTGAGTGAGAGGGAGAGAGGTTACATAAACGGTTTGAGAGAGAGAGATTATTAGTACGAGTTGATCAAAATAGAAATAAAAATACAAAAAAATCATATAAATCAAAGGGACATCAGTAAGAGTTGATCAAATTAGAAATAAAAATAAAAAAAATTTATATAAATGAAAGGGTAAGTACAAGGTCAATAGGTTAAACACAAAAAATATGTATAAATCAAAGGGCAAGTAAAAGGTCATTATGTTTTCATTACGTACATGAATTTGAATGACCAAAAAGACTATGAGGAGAATCTGAGTGTGCATGAATTTGAGTGACCAAAAAGAATATGAGGAGAATCTGAGGGACCAAAAAGATGATCCTGTAGTTCTCAATTTCATGGAATGTGTTGATTTCATGGAATGCATGTAGTTATCAATTCTCAATTCAATGGAATGTGTTGATTTCAAGGAATGCATGTAGTTATCCATGGAATGTGTTGATTTCATGGAATGCATGTAGTTATCAATTCTCAATTCCACGAAATGTTTTGATTTCATGGAATGCATATAGTTATCCATGGAATGCGTTGATTTCATGGAATGCATGTAGTTATCAATACCATGGAATGGGTTGAGTGGATCAATGGAGGGTTGATTTCATGTAATGTATGAGGGTTAATTTGTCGAGTGGATGTGTTGATTTCATAGAATGCATGTAATAATGAATTCCATGGAATGTGTTGAGTGGATCAGTGGAGTGTTGCATGTAGTTATCAATTCCATGGAATGTGTTGGAGTGGATGAATGGAGGGTTGATTTCATGGAATGTATGAGGGTTAATTTCATGGAATGCGTTGAGTCAATGGAAAGTGAGGGTTGATTCCATGGAATGGGTTGAATGGAATGTGAGGGTTGATTCCATGAAATGGGTTGAGTCAATGGAATGTGAGGGTTGATTCCATGGAATGGGTTGGGTTGGGTTGGGTTGAGATGAGTCAAATGGAATGTGAGGGTTACATTCCTTGGAATGCGTTGAGATGAGCTTCTGGAGGACCGCCCTTCAATAACCCGTAGTTATCAATTCTTTAGAATTCCTTGGAATATTGAGTTACTACTTAATAATTAGAGAAAAAAGTTTAATTATTAGTTAATAATTAGAAAAAATAAAAAGAAAAAGGAAAAGGTTGCCTGTAAATTTTACGGCTCCTGCTTGTAATTTGGGGCTTAGAATTTATAGCATTCATCTCTGCATAGAATAATCAATTATATATAAAGCATGATTATTGACTATTCTAACTTATACTAAGTGCATTTTTCATAGAATATCAAACAAATGTAGAATTTTATTATTTCGAAAAAGAATTTCCATTTGGCAACTATCTAGGTTAAACAAAGTTTCAATTATATATATATATGGAAAATGCTGAGATTAACTCACTAACTCATATGAACGTATGAGCCCAACGGTTCAAATTGAATCTGGGCCGATCTGACGGTCACAATCTCATTTCGTGTTTGAATTTTATTTTATTTTTATACAAATCCAAATAACTTGAAATTTTAGGCTAAAAAAAATATTTTAAAAATAATTCACAATAAATAAATTGACCAAAGTATCATTGAAACTTTTCAAGGATATTATGGTCAATTTATTTCTTGCAAATTATTTTTTTGATATTTTTATTAGATTATCCTATTTTCGAAGAACACACGTTTAAAATTTCAAGTTATTTGGATTTGTAGAAAAAAAAAATTAAAATTAAAATACGAAATGAGGTCGTGACCGTTAGATCGACCCATATTCAATCTGAGCAATTGGGATCATATGAAATCATATGTTCATGTGAGCTAGTGGGCTAAAATGCTGAGATTAGCCCACTAGCTCATATGAACATATGAGCCCAACGGCCAAATTGAATTTGGCCGATCTGACGGTCACAACCTCATCCGTATTTTAATTTTAATTTTTTTTCTAAAAATCCAAATAATTTAAAATTTTATGAATGTATTTTTCTCATCAAGGTGCTCTTAAAAAAATATTTTAAAAATAATTCGTAAAAAATAAATTGATCAAAATACCCCGGAAACATTTCAGGGGTATTTTGGTCAATGTATTTTTTGCAAATTAGTTTTTTGATATTTTTATTAGATTCTTCTATTTTTGAATAATATAGTCTAAAATTTCAAATTATTTGGATTCGTAGAAAACAAATTAAAAATCAAATACGAAATGAGATCGTGACCGTCAGATCGGCCCAGATTCAATCTGAGCCGTTGGGCTCATATGAACATATATGTTCATATGAGCTAGTGGGCTTATCTCAGTATTTTCCATATAAGGAGTGATTTCATATAATGGTTGTATAGTGATACAATGAAACAACCTTAAAAAAAAATATGCTACAGCCATTTGTTTAACCCTAATTTTTAAATAACTCTTTTCAATCTAATGAACAATTATACAAAAGCAAAATTTGAAAACATGCCCCAGAAAATGCTTTTTGAACCCAATTAATATAAACCATCCATTTTAGTGAGATGCTTAGATCTAGATCTTAGAAGGATTTTTTTTTTTTATATAGTTTTAATATCATTAAATTAACAATGTTAAAAAGGAAAATTTTGATTTTGAATTCATAAATGCCTAAATCTTAAAATTCACCAAATAGACGGTCCAGATTCATTATTGGAGGACATTTATTTCAACCATATCTAGAGGCAAATTGAATTTTTCTTTTTTGAATTTTAGGAACCAACATGCTATGGTGTCTTTCTAGGGCTTTTATCATTGTCGCATGCACAATGTATTGCTTAGTCCAGGAAAAATCGAACTCGAATGGTTAACCAGATATGGGGCCAAAAGTGGCTCCAAAAGCCTAACCGGTAAACCGGTCGGTTCAACCAACCTAACCGGGTAATTCTTGGGCGGTCAAAAAAATGTTAATAAAATACAAAATAAAATGTAATAAAATATGAGAAGTATTTTTAAAGAATGATTAAAGAAAGCCCATATGTTGAAAATTAATGAAAAAAAAAGATTTTAAAGAATCTATTTGTGCTCAAGGGTATTTTTGATATTCTCAAAAAAGATAGGAGACGAAAACCTTTTTCAATATTTGCCAAAATGATAAAAATATTTAGAAATACATTCCAAACAAAATCCCTTATTTTTGGCATTTTATATAATTTTTTTTAAAAAAATAAAATACCGGACCAGTTCACCAAAACCAAAACCGGCCCATGGCTGCTTTCAATTTAACCGGGCAATTAGAATTTGAACCGCCCAATTTTTCCTGCATTGGTTCAGCTTGGAAATATCTATTTTGACAGTGATGAATAATGAATATGCATTGCTTCGTAAAGAGGTAATCCTATTTTTCAGTTATATCTTTTTAATATTGATCTTCTAAGTCTTCTTTGTGTAGTCACAACTCATTAGGCCAATTCCTAAGAATTATTTAGCAAAAATTCAAGAAGTATACAGGTTTTGTTCTAAAGTCGGTGAGATATGAATAGTAATTCTAGTGAAAAATGAAAAATAGGTAATTGAGAAATTGATCAATTTATGGGCTAGTAACTAACCTAGTTTCTAACTAAAAAAAAAAAAGATAATGACCTTACCGCCTATCAGTGTCAAAGGCAGTACTTCCATTTGAAACTTTGGAAGGACAAACGTAAAACTCAAATATTTTGTCGAGAAATTCCTGAAGAGAGTAAAAGGACATTTCCAAGAAAGCAAAGAAGTTTTAATGTCAATTCTTATTCTCCAAATACCATAATATGACGCTTACGTAGTGGTGTCTATCAGATGTGATGTCCATTTTTGCAAATCATATCTCAGTGGGTCGTAAAGAAATCCTATTCGGGTAAAAAACATATTAAAAAAAAAAAAGAAAAAAAGAAAAATATTGGAATCTCCATGGCCCCTTTAGTGAACAAGATGGTTTAAATGAGTCTAGGAAAGTTACACGTAACCAATTAGCTTGGTTCTACCGGCCTAACCGAGCAAATCCGGAGTGGTCAAAAAAATATTAAAAAATAAATTAAATATAATAAATATAAAAATATGTTTAAAACATGATTAAACAAAACACGTCTAAATGAAGTTAAAAATTAATTAAAAAATAAATCTTAAAGAAGCAATTTATGCTCAGGGTTATTTTTTAAAAAAAAATTAAAAAAAATTAAAAAAATGTAAAAATACATATTAATGACCAAAAGAATTTTTAATCTTTGCCAAAATGATGAAAAACATTAAAAAATACATTACAAACATAATTTTTTATTTTTTAAATTTTATATATTTTTTTGAATAATTAATGTAAAAATATTTTCACACCAAACCACATGAGTAAATCGCCCCAAAGTGTCCACCCTCCCCCACTTTGCAAGCTAGCCTTGGAAGCATTTAATTCACCCAGAACATGGCACACACTTCCTCTTGGCCACAATGAAGGAACTCAATAACAAATTTCCAAAAGAAAAACCTCCCCCACTTTGCAGGCCTTGGAGGCATTTAATTCACCCTGAACTTGGCACACACTTCCTCTTCGCCACAAGGAAGGAACTCAATAACAAATTTCCAAAAGAAAAACTGAAAAATAAATTTTTTGAACTTGATGAGCACAAGAATCTCTTTTGAGGGCCTCCCTATAAAAAATCTTTTTAAAAATCTAGCACCATTATTTCTTTCCTAAAATGGATAGCATGCATGCATCCCCAAAACCCACTTTCAAGTTCTTTTTTTTTTAAAAAAAAAAATCCTATAGAAAATAAATATTCAAGATTTTTTTATTTAATTTTTTTCATGATGTACTCCAAGGCCAAAAAAATGGATGTACCAAATTTGGGTGAAACAAATGCCAAGGCCCTAAAATACGGAAAGCGGTGATTGTTCTTTTGCACCCATCAAAATTTTTTCCCTTTAACAGAAAAGGAAATACAATCAAAAAGTTGAAACAATGCTAAATTCTCCTTGCCACTCAGGTAGGAAATTAGAACCACACAGTCCCCTCTATGGCTAATCAGCAGGCAGGACCAATCTCATTTTGCCGTCTCCATCTCTTCTGATGAAATTTATTTATTCAATTTTTCACTAGGCTCTTTCGATAAAATTTAGCAAGCCCCATCTTTCAATTTTCTCTTTTGATAAAATTTAGTCCGTCCGAATTTCCTTCTTTTTCCATTTGCACTACTAGTTGAAGAGGCATCAGTCACATTGTTCAACAAGTTCAACAAACTGGTTCAAAGACCCAAGAAGGTCCCCAAAGGCCTTAACTAGCTCATCAGCTTGCTGCCTTTTTAGATTTATTTCAGCCTCAGTAAACTTCTCACAGGGATCTTCAGCAAGACTTCTCTGTAATATTTCTTGTATTGCTTGCGAGTTTTCGTGCAACTTTTCAGCAATCTCATGTTCCTTGTCAATCTTACGTGCCTGAGGAGGAGGCTTTGTTGTCTTCGGTTTCTTTGTTGAACGAACACGCACAGCTTTGTTTAATGCTTTAGGGGCAGTCAGAACTATTGATAATTGAGAAATATGTGATCATCTCAAACAAAGGAAAAATGCACGGAAAAGACAGGCACAAATAGAAGGAAAATAGCAGGTTGGGTCAACAAACATGTTCGGGTTTCTCTTTTTGGTCCTTTTCCATAGTTGATGGCATTCCCTCTTCAAAGTAAATATGTAAAAGGAAAAAAAAGTGGAAACAAAAATATACTATAGTCGAATAGCCTCTCCACAGTCCATTGGGCACACCACCATTCAATGAAAAGATAACGGGCAACGGAGACAGTGGGACCCACCAGAACATCACAATGGGACTCACTCTCCCCATCACCATCTAGCAATTAATCGAATGGTGATGGCCCCAATAGATGGGTTTTCTTCTATTGACCATTGTATTATACACTCCTATAGACTTATGAAAGCAAGCCAAAGCATACCTGAGTTGAATTCATTATCCCCATCATCGTCAGCCAAGTTGATGAGGCCTTCAGATCCACTATCTGCCCTTGAATTAGGTCCAGCCTCTCGAGTCGTGAGAAGCTCATTGATCAAATCATACAACTCCTGATCAAACAAGAACAAGACACCAACAACCTCCTTCATCTGGTCAACATTAACTTTCCAAAAGGAACCAATCCCAGATTGCAATTCCCACTCTTTTATCTTTTTATAATCCGAAAGCATCATTTCCCACTGCCTTCGACACTGGTTTGCTGACCTCATGACATCCAAAACCCCACAATTCTCTGATACAATCTTCCATTTTTGGTAAACTGAGAGACCCAAACACTCCTCCTCAGCCGAACACACCTCCCTTACAAGGATAAGCATTTCAGTTAGGGTCCACTCTGGTGCTGCCCGAGACCGGGTGTACCGAGAAATTGTCTGAATGGAATCAGATTCGATCTTCTTTTGATGGGCTTCACGCCTATTGGTTGGTGTATGTTCTGCGGGTTCTTCCATTTAAGGGAACGCAATATGATTGAACTACATTAAATCCAGAATTAGCAATTGCTGACATGGGCATCACAAGAGAAGGTTTTAAGTAGGTGGAAGACAATAAGTCCAATAAAAATAACTAGAGAGAAGAAGTCAAGCACTTTAGTGGGCAGAATGAGCAAAATGACAAGGATGAGCAGACCAGAATTGGAAACAAATATTCTCGAGGTTGCAAATTAGTAGAGGAAGGAATTTAGTAGATCTGACACCCACATGTCAATACGCATGCCATGCATACACTCACACACGAGAAACATCTTCTTAAGAGCTCAGGCATAAGCACAGTGATCTCAACTCCAATTGATATAAAGAGATGGTGCTCTCAACTTTGGTAATTTTCTTATGTAAAACTTAAAATTGATCATAACTGAGACAAACTAAATATTTTATGCTGAGGATTGAGACAAGGGGATCAAGCCCCGAAGTGTTGTGGATCAACCTTACAAGAAATCAACTAGCCAGCAAGTCAGTATCCATGATTGAATATAGAATCAAAAGACTCAAAGATATATCCAATATCCCCGAGATTACAATAAAACAAAATAAAAATGGAAAAACTGATTAAAATGCATCGACATAGAGATCCCATCTTATAACATACAAATAGTCAACTTTAATGACTAGCACACAGTGAGAAACTTCAGCAACATTAAGAGAAATTATGCCCCTTGAAAACATAAGGCAGATTTAGTAAATGCATGTAAAAATTTAACATTTATCGTCAATTCTCACTCTAAATAAGAATTATAATGATGCATAACCTGGCCATATTGCTGCTAATAAAACAATTAAAACCCCTTATCCTCATTATTATGGCTCTAAATTATAACCAAATTATTTGCCCCAGTTTCATATAAGTAAATTAATTACTCCACTTCCAATTTGCACAAAATAATGCTAATACAGATATCAAAATCAATAAACATAAATCATCTTTTGCAGTAAATACATAATCAATGATGAATCAATAAACAAACAAAAGCCACAATTCTCCTTCACAGCGATGTCCAAGCTTCAAGTTCTTCATTTTTCATAGAAGTAGCAGTAGCTCCAATAATGTCCATAAACCATAAAAAATCGATTTATTACATAAAATTTCTTATTTCTACTTCTCTGCCCTATCCACTCCCCCTACATTGAATCAACACCATCAATTGTCAAACAAGGGTTTGTTGAAGCCGCAGAAGATGTCCGCAAAAAGATAAAATAAAATAAAAATTCATGCACAATTACAGTTGCGAAATTTCTCAGTGAAAAATACTTGCCAGCATAGACAAAACGAAATGGAAATAAAGCAGGACAAGTAAAAAACAAAGATTAGATCTTTTATGAAGGTCAATAATCCAATTAAAAGAAGAACGACATAACAATGAGGCATCTAAATTAGGGCTACAGATAAGTCAGATAAAGCAGGTACCTGTGAATCTCTAACTCTAAAGCATGAAGCTTTCGGATGATTTCGCCCAAAATCCGGAATAAAAAGGTCCAAGTTTCAATGGAGGATGTGATCTCTCTGTCTGAAAAATGAAATTTGTAAACTCTCTCTCTACCGTCTACTGTCTACTCTGTCTCTCTCTCTCTCTCTCAAAAATGAAATTTGTAAGCTCTCTCTCTCTCTCTCTCTCTGTAAAATTTCTCTCTTATGTCATGTGAAGACATGCGAAAGAGCACTTCGTCATTCACATATGAGCTTCTACGTTTGTATAGGCCATCTTGCTTGGAGCACATGAAAGTTACAATGATTTTCAACCGTCTCATTTTAAATTGCACGGCTCCAATTGTGCCACAAAGGTAAAATAAAATTTATTAGGTGACGAACTTGGTTAAGAACTAAGAGTACGGCCCCTGCCGCCCAGATAAAGATCCATCGACTAAAAGCCATTGCGACGTTCCTGTATAAAAGTAAATGTATTTAAGGAAATTTATTAGTTTTTAAAAATAAAAAAAGTGTTTGGTGAGTTGGCCGACTCACATTATTTGTGTAGTGTATTTATTAGGTTTTGAAAATAAAAATGTTTGGTAAGTCAGCCGACTCACATTATTTGTGTGTAGTATCCCTACAAAATATATCTCAAAAGACGTATTTTCAATTCAAAATTTTAGGGCTCTATAATCTTAACCATAACAATGATCTAAATTTAGATTATTATTTTTTTTCAAAACATAGAAATGTTAAATAGACGAGGGACCGCACAATAATAGGTGGGTTTTGAAATACCCATAGGATTTATATGACTTTTTACCTGAATTTGATTAATTTTATTCAAAACACCTGTGAAATGACACATCATTGTGAGTTAGAATAGTTGTAATTGTGTAAAAGGAGATATATTTTGTCCAATAATCCTCAATTGTGTATTTGTTATTTTTATCTGAAATTCCTAGATGAGTTGCATGTTTGTAAAAAATTTAATATTCATTATATTTTTATGTAAAAATTATCAATATATACATATATAAAAGATGAACTATTTAATATTTTACATTTTTTTTTTTTATTTAATCTCAAACTCCCTATCCAAAACATACACACTCATGGCTTCGAATACTTGCAAATGGGTAAAACATTAAATAGTTGATATGTTCGGTTAATTTTGA
The DNA here is from genome assembly GCF_000471905.2 of Amborella trichopoda. The sequence continues at coordinate 4,119,091 of NW_006499801.1, forward strand.
TAAATTTTCCTTTTTTAAAAAAATTCAGGTTATTCATTTCTAGATCCTTCCATAGCATATACCATTATATAAGTCAGAAGGCTTGCAAAATCATGGCATTTGAAAACTTCCTTGGTGAGTGCTTGGCTTACATGCATCGAGGCCCCATTAGCTCGCTCAAGATCCATTCTAGTAACATGGATCTCTTAGAATTTAGAAAAGGACACGGTCACCTCTTAAAAATTTATTTTAGGGATGGATTTTTTCACCTAATTTTCGAGGACATGTAACCTCCAATATGAATATTATGAATATAAAAAAATAAATAAAATTAAAAAATTAAAAATAATAATTCTATTAAAAAAACATTTAGACCGTTAGTTTAAATTGTTTTTAGATGGACCACCTATTTGCATCCATCTTTAAGATGGATGCCTTATACCTCGGGGGACTGCAAATGTACAACTGCGGAGAAACAACTTTCCCTTATAAAATACATTTCCAAAAAATAGAAAATATGTAATGAGATCATTTACCTTTCGTACAAAGTAGTCACAAATAATCTTGACCACTGGATGTGAAAAGGACATGTTTCCATTAGTTCATGTAGACATGAGTCACCTCTTGAAAATCTATTTTTGAGATGCATTTTTTGACCTGATTTTCAAGAACATGTAATCTCTAACATGGAGATTATGAATATAAAAAAATAAATAAATTTCGAAAATTAAAAACAATAAGTCTATTAAGAAAACATTTGGACCATTAGTTTCAACTGCTTTTAGATAAACCACCTATTTGCATCCATATTTAAGATGGATGCTTTATATCTCGGGGACCGCATATTGTAGAAATGCGGTCCAGCCAGCATGAAACAATTTTCCCTTAAAAAATACATTTCCAGAAAGGGAAAATATATTAGGAGACCATTTACCATACAAGGTAGTCATAATTAATCTTGACTATTAAATGTGAAATTACGTGGTTGCATTTATTTCTTTTTTTTTTTTTTGGGGGTAGATCAATGGAGAATACAGGCCCTACCCGTTTTTAGAAATAATTAGTGGTTTTCGAATGCGTCATGAGAGTGGAAACCTAAACCGGTAATTGAGGCTCATTTATTTCATTGACTAAGCTCAAAATTCAAAAAAAAAAAATTTCAAACTTTGTGACACACCTAAGCTATCAAAATCATTGGATACCACGTGGAATGCACATTCCCTGAATTTGGTTTATTTGGAACAAACATTTCCTAAAATATCATTCTTATCCATATGCCACTGGAAATGCACATTCCCGACTCACTTATAACGTACTTTTCCTAAAGTATCACTCTTATCTAGATGTAACTTGAAATGCACATTTCCTTAATTTGGTTCACTTGGAACACACATTTTCTAGAACACCGTACTATCCTGGTTCTAAAGATCCCATTGTGGTAGGAATGAAACTCAAGATCTTGCGTTGTAGCCTCCACCATATTGACAATTTGATCTTAATCTCACTCCTAATGATTTGTAAAGCAAAACTGATGACTTAGACGCATTGAATATCACATTCATTTATGTTTCTCGAATATCACATTCCTCACATTTTCGAAGAAAATAACCTGGCAATTGAAAGTTAATTCATCAACATCAAGTTTGCTTGCAAAAGTATTCTTAAGATGGGAGGATACAGTTATCCTAGTTCTCCAAGGATCCAAATGGCCCCTAATGGATGATATACCCAATAGACCGTGACCCACATTCCAAAATCCAGACCAACCAAACAATCAATTACATCACATGTTCATCTTCTGTGAAGGAATGAGAAAGGTTACATTGGTAGTACCTGATTCTGTGTTATTGACGTTATTGCATGCTCCTTTTAAATGTAGGTTAGTTGGGATTTGAATTTTGAAGCTTGGGCAAAGTGTTTTGGTCCCTTAATGCCCTATCACCATGCCAAGAGACCCGAACCCCAAAGTATTACTCATATTTTTCTCTTTCTTGTGCTTGATAGTTTGTTTCCTTGCCACCCTACCCCTAGTCCTTTGCCTTGACCCTAAGTTTGGGAGACCTTTCAACTTGTTTGAAGTTTTGAACATGGACATGGTTTAATGTGTGGGAGGTTAGAAGATTGGAAGTGAGGCAAGGAGATTCTATGTGCATCCGAGATGAGCATAAAGTTATGGGAATGTGCCATTTGTGTTTATCAGGCTAATATTATTGTGTGACATTATTATTGGCTTATTTCCGACTTTTTATTCAAAATCTATGTAATTAAATGTCTTTTAAAGACATATAACACGTATGTATAGACAATAATTATAAAGATTGGACCGGATCAACCAGTCAAGGCATCGTCAACGCGTGATTGGTGTGGTCTAAATCGAGAACAAGTTTTGACTGCAAAATACTTGAAACATACCAATTTTGTCCCATCAGATCAACTCAATCGAACCACCAAAACAATGTTGGCTAATTTTTTGTAATATGTTTTCATACTTTTAAACTATTTATCAGGTTTTCATTCTTTTTGATATATCCAATTGATCCATTTCGATCGAAAATCATGACCCAATTTGAGCTAGGCCAAACTCCTAATCTGTTCAACGGTGGACATGACTAACTCTGCTAACATTGATCTAGATGAGAGGCCGCTCAGCCAATAACTTTTATCGTGATCTAGAATTGTGCTTAGGTTTGAGTGGATCATATGTTTTTTTTCGAAATAAGTAAAAAGTAAGTTAGTAGGGATTTGGGCACCCACTTTTTGGTGAGAATGGAGTCTGAGACTCCATCATAAGGGTCAATGGTACTACCATCAAGGCCGTAACCCATTTTAAAAAAAAATGTTTAAGTCAGTCGGGAATTTGAGCCCATACCCTTTGGTGATAATAGAGTTAAAAACTTCATCATGGAGCTCGACAATACTACTGCCCAAGCCCCAAATCAAATGTTGATAATTGAAACACTACATCCTAAGTTCGATTCCGATTCCTATCAATGAACTACCCCCTCTAAAAACAAAAAAAACAAAAAACGAAGGAAAAAAGAAAAAAATTCTTATCATGAATCCCAATATTTGTCTCACTTCCATGGATTCCAAGAGCACATGTACGGTATTTGCCTTCAGTCGTGTGAGTGACTTAAGTACTAAAAAGGTCCATTTATATCATATCACTAGGGATGCAAAAGGAGGGTACTTAGTAATTTCCGCATGTTCCCAAGGCTAATGGGTTTTCATTTCCAATGCAAAGTTTTAAACCATAACTTTGTAATAAGGCAAAGAAGTATAATAATAGTACGAAATCCCACTTTTGCCATGAAATGATTAAATGCACACGCTCCAACTTTCAACGAACCACGAGGGTTTCATCGTAATATTTCGAATTTAAGAGGATTAAAACGGCAAATATTTAACTGCTTTAGTGAGCCCTCATTTAGCTTTAATTAGTCTCAAAACACCAGCTTTAAATGAACAAGGCATCAGACGGTCGATATCGGCGCTAACTTCCAATCACGTGATCTCAGGCGTTCATTTGACAGTGCAGCTCATCAAAGCCAAGGCCAAGTTTGAATTCGAAGCGAACCACGTGGCACGATAGCGACCGCTGCGATCAGTGCTTATAAAAACACAGACTGCAAACCAATCTGAAATTCGAAATTCAGCTGAGAAGCGCGAAAATGGCGGAAGAGAGAGAGAGGATAATGTCTAGAGCGAGAAAGAGAGAGGATAATGTTTAGAGAAAGAAAGAGGGAAAGGGAGTCAGAGAAGAGACATAAGAGAGAGAGGAAGGATAACGCTAAAAAAGAGCGCTATCATTCATTGAGACATGAGGCAACAGGCAAGTTGCTGGACCATCAACATTTTCAAGCCCTAAAAATAGGCTTATTATAGGTTTATTCAGTGTTCATCTTTTAACAGTTTGAGGCTTTTGATATTTGAAAGCAGCTTTGTGCTTTTTCTTTGTCACAGTGAGGATGGTGAATTTGGGCTGTGATAATTGTTAGGGTTTATGAAGGGTTTATTTTTTGAAATGAAGGGATTCCGTGTTTTGAGCTTATTTACAGGTTTAGTGGCGGAAATGCTTATTTCATACTCATTTTGCTAGTTCTTCTTCAGTTTTTTCCATTAAATTGATATAGAAACCGTAACTTTCTTTTCTACTTGCTGAAATGTATAGCAATTGAGGCACATTTCAGCTCGTGCTTTCTAGATTTTTTTTTTTCTCTGCTTAATATTTTATGAATATCGTGTTCCTGAATTTCTGCATGAGTTTGTCCGGATTCGCCATTAATCTATTGGAAGTACAGGTTTTTTTGCTTGGATTTCTCTATGCATTTTAGGCATGGATTATTATTTCATTTAAATTTCTAGTGGGGTGTTCGTTGTTTCAAATTTGTCAATGCGCAATGTAAATCTGCTGAGTGCTGACTCACGTAAGTGCTCTATAGTTTAGCATATTATTTTTTATTTATGGATTATTTTGTGGTTTTACTGATTTAAACAGACGATTGGTATGAAGCTTAGTATTGGACACACACACATATATATATCTATATATATATATGCTGAAGCCACATATTTCTTTTGAAAAATTTATTTATCTGGGACTAGAATTGCTGCTTGTTCCTGCAACCTTTGTTTCTGTGTCCTCGAGATACTCTCTCTCTCTCTCCCCCTCTTGTGTATGTGTGTGTGTTTCAGCAGTGTGTGTGTCCATGTCTGGGTGTGTGTGTGCACGCTCCTGTACACGCACATGTGTTTGTTCTTTTTTCCTGCATACTTTAGTCTCTATTTATTAAGCTTTTCTTTTCCCACTGATTCTATATTTATTTAGCTTTTCATTTCCCACTGATTCTTTGTCTGTCTATGATTTTCCAAGCACCCTAGCTTTTCGTATCTTGCTTGAATGGGAAATACTCTCTCTCTCTCTCAAACTCTTGTCAAATTTCTCCTCAAATTGCAATCTTCTTACTTTTTTGGTCTGACAAGTATTATCACCTTTATAACTTCCCCAAAAATAAGTATAGTCATGTTTATGTGTATTTTGGCTTTCAGTTAATTGGGCAAGCAACTCGAAAATCATTTGTATGAAAAATTGATTTTTCCGCAGGTATTAAGTGGATTAAACACATCTCCTCAGCATTTTCACTGGAGAAGCTTGCTGGGTTTGTTCCCAAAATATTCTTTGCTGGGATTAATTCGATCATCTTAAGCAGCAATGAGGCATGAACTTAACCAATCTGTTGAGTCCTGAATGTTTCGGGAATGTATTTTTCCTGCAAATTTCCCATGCATTCTCTATTGTTTAATGTTTGAAAAGTCTTGACACTGTCATGGGCTTGATATACATTGGGTCTGTCAAGGTAAAACTTCCAGAAAAAGGGCCAAACCAGAGGAGCTTCATATAAATTGGGTATGACTCTTATTTATTTGAAGTAAGTTCTAGTTAACTTTTCTCATGATTCAAACCAGAGGAAGTAAGCTCTTCTCAGTTGAAACTCGAATTATGAAGTCATATCCAAAGCCAAAAGCCCAGGGTAAGATTAACCCTCACCAAGCTGCTTTCGAGCTTAAGCAACGGGTTGTTCTTTCACTCAATAGGCTTGCAGATAGGGATACATATCAAATTGGGATGGATGAGTTGGAAAAAACAGCTGAGAGTTTGACTTCTGAAGGGTTCGGCCCCTTTCTTTCATGCATAGTGGAAACCGATTCCGAACAAAAATGCACAGTGAGGAAGGAATGTGTAAGGATCTTGGCTACATTAGCGAAGTTTCATGGTGGGCATTTGGGGCCATATTTAGGAAAGATGATTGCTAGTATAGTTAAACGCCTTAAGGATCCAGATTCTAATGTGAGAGATGCTTGCATTGAAACAGTAGGTATTTTGGCGTCAACCATGATACATCCTTTGGGAAGTTGTGATTCTGAAAATGTTGGTCCCCTTGTTGTGTTTCTGAAGCCCCTTTTTGAAGCACTTGGGGAACAAAACAGGCAAGTGCAGTCTGGTGCAGCGTTATGCTTGGCTAGGGTGATTGATGCAGCCATTGATCCACCATCAATGATTCTTCAAAGGATACTAATGAGGATTGTCAAATTACTTAAGAACCCACACTTTTTGGCGAAGCCAGCAATTCTAGAGTTGATTGGGAGCATTATTCAGGTTCAAATCTTTACTGTTTATTAATTAGTTGAACCTCATATTTTCAGTTGCTTCGTTGAATTTCCTTTACAACCGAATTTATGTTTGGACATACTAGTAGGAGCTTTTATGTATTAATTGATTCCTGTGGATGTGCATGCATGCATGCATATATGTGTATATAATCTTAAATATTGGTGCTACCATCCATAATTATTAAAATTTGTAATGTTACAACTGGGAAGAAACTGGTGGTGGGGTGTGGGAGGTATCCTGTGAAGCATTCTCCTTAGTTTACTTTGTAATACTCAGACTTGGAGTTGATTATCCCCTCCTGACAATGTTAATAAAATATTATTCGGAGAATCTGTTAATCCGACATAACTGTGGCATTTATATCATGTCAAGAAAATCTTAGTCCCTGGTCTGCATTTGTTAGTTTAAGGGGTGGAAGCTGTCTTAAACACATTCTTTCTATTGCCACAAATTTTTTCATTCTTGGGTGAGGTTAGATTTGTCAAATGCACATAAACCTACTAGGGACAATGTGGTCTTCTGATCATTGTGTCTTGTATTTAATGCTTATGTTTTTACGCTCTTTACTTGAAAATAAGGCAGAAAAAAAAAAAACAACAGAAAAAAGGCATGTCTGGATCCAATGCATATTGGTCAATCCTTTTACGTAGCCCAAAAAAATAAAAACTAAGCTTTTGCACAAGATTTGGCTATATTTATAAATGCGAGCAATGGTTAATTGAAATTGCTTCACTTTTCAGGCAGGTGGTGCTTCCACACTACAATCATTGTCTTCCGCAATGACTGCTATCCAGGAAGCTCTAAAAAGCAGCGAGTGGACAACACGTAAGGCTGGTTCTGAGGCACTTGCACGCATAGCTCTAGGTTGTGGCCTTAAAGTAACATCTTTCAAGTCTTCTTGTATCAATTCCCTTGAATCCTGCCGCTTTGATAAGGTATATTTAAACATGCAATATTTTATTTTATATTCAGGGTGGTCGTGCCATCAAAAGTAATCCTTTACTTCTTGCTTTATATATAGGTGAAGCCTGTACGGGATGTAGTTATGCAGGCTTTGCAGTATTGGAGAAGCCTTCCTAGTCCTTGTTCTCCTACTGCTTCCGAAGTAGGGTCATCTACTAAAGGTTTGGGTTCTCCTTTGGCTTCATATTCTATAGAAGAATGCTTTCTAAAAGTTGCATTCTTATTACCTTTTTTCTCTATGTGGTGTTAATATGGATCGGCAGTAACTTAAATTCTGATTCTTTTTAGAATTTTCAAATGACCTACTACAAACTTGCACATATCTTTGTTGATTTGTCATCTTGATCTATCCATTCATATATTCTTGCCTTCGGTATGCTTGTTAGCAAAGAAGTTTTCTCCACTTAGGGATCATGTTTAAATGACTTAAACCAGCTAAGCATGGATGTGGATGTGCAAAGATTTCCTTCTTCCAATTGTTGGTTTAGGAGGTCATTTGATATACGCTTGCAGTTTGTGATGGCTTTTGTGATTCCTATTTCTAGCTCTAGGTTAAGCCACTGAATTTGTTCATTGACCTACAACAAAATCTTGTTTCCCAAGGGCAACAAACAGATGTCAAGGAGTTGTGACTACCATGCACCAATTGGTTCATTTACATGCAGTGGAAGGCACAATAAATGTACTTATGGGCTTTAGGGGGTGGTTTTGGGGCTTTTAAGTTCAGATATCGCGTACTTAAAGGCTTTAGGGGGTGGTTTTGGGGCTTTTAAGTTCAGATAGGGGTCTTTATTGGTATTTCCAAAGATCTGGGAGATTATATTGCCAATATAATTTCATTATTTTTTAGTTATTTCTAAGATAAATATACTTTCTATTAATATTGAACATCAGTAATCATAGGTGGGACTGGGATAGAGATGGTCTGGGCCAATTTATGCTTTATTACATTGTATCCTTCTTGCGGGGGGCTGAATTCTAAAGATGACATTAGATATTTTAGAAAATGGTAGGGTATCAGGTGTGAGGCAGTAAAATTCAGTCATTTCAATTTGTTTGGAGGAGATTGTTCTCCTTTTAAGAGTGCTTAGGGAGGAGCGCCTTGTCATTATGTTAGGGAATGATAAACATCGTCAATATAGCGCATTTAAAATAAGAAAATCATTACAAATTTGACAGTCAAAGGAAAACATAACTTGATTGAATGCATTAGCAACAACTTGTTGATTTCATTTCAATTAAGCAAATGATAGTGATTTTTTTTTTAAAATAAGTTATTTTCTTGCGACGGTGGAGTTAAGCTGTATGTGAAACCCTGCTCATGTTTAACAGAGAATCTCTGTGAAGGCAACTCAACAGACTTTGGGAGTGTAAGTGACAGTGGGTGGAAAGATAGGAATGATATCCTGCTTAGGAGAGCTGGTGGCCCCATTGCAAATGGTAGTGGGACTCGCTTGGTAAAGAAAAGAACCCCTTTAGCTGACAGGAAAACTGACCAGAACTTACATGACAAGTCACTGCACGAAAAAACAAATGAATGGCATGTTGAGATTGCTCTCCCAAAAGCTCATTCTGCTACTATGGCTGAATCCCACAATGAAGAATCTGAGAGTAGCTGCATCACCAAGGCCATCACAAGAACAGTGACATCTAGTGACACCATTCAAGACATCCCAAACAATGGTGTGGCTGACAATAAACCAGAGTGTTCTTCCATATCCGATCTAGCTACTAGTGACTTTGAGACTAAGCATGTGATGAATTCGCTCACACAGGTGCCGGTGGGGAATATGGATAAACCTGTGGTGATGAGTGATAGGCTTGCAGCTAAGGAGAACTATCCCGAGGAGAGTCAATTCATGCAAAGAAGGCGGGAGAGAGACAGCTTGGATTCTAACATCTCGGAACTGTGTTCGCAGGGATTAAATCATTGTTGTTTGCACGGTGAAAATGGATTGACCCTTGTTCAGAGACATCTTTTAGAGATTGAAACTAAGCAATCACATTTGTTGGATCTTCTACAGGTATTTTTTCAATCCATGGTTTTTATGACTGTCCTGAAATGTTTTTCAATCATATTAATTGAAATTACCTTATTGCTTTGACCTTCTTTGCTGTTTTCTGTGCATGTCGTGAAAATTTTAAGTTCTGTTTCCTTTGTTTAGAGCATAAATCCTTTCTTTCTTTGAAGTGGAAGATATGAATCCTCCCATGGAGATTTGAATAGTGAAAATTCTTGTCCTGACTTGATGTGGCATATTTCTTAGTAATTTGAAACTAAAATGGTCAACCAAGGCCATGGGTATTAGATGTAATATGTCCTAATCAGTCTAAGCAACTGAAAGACAGAATAAAAAGAGAAACAAAAAGTCTCTACAAACTAAGAGTGAAAGTTTGTCCTGTATCGAAGGAATGGAATTTTCTTGATTTCGTTTTTTTCTCTGAATGTGAATGTGCTTCTTTTGTTCTTCTGATTTAATCAGGTATTTATGGGGACTTCAATGGAGCAGCTATCTCTATTGCAGTCCAAGGTGCTCGGTCTAGAAAGGACTGTTGATGAAATAGCACAAGACCTGGCTCTCTCAAAGGGCAGGTCAAAGGCTCACTACGGAAACTGTTCTAACCCTGCCAGTTACAAGCTGTGGAAAAAGAGTCAAAGCCTAACCTCCTCCCCTAGGGTTTCTACATATAGTCCCAGGCCGTCTGCGGACAAAAAAATTCCACAAAGTCCTATGTTACCAACCCATTTCAGGGAACAATGGGAAGAACCACCATCTGTGAATTCCAAATTAAGACCGCCTGTTAAACAAGGTATAGACCACTGGAGGGATCCTAAAACAAAAACTATCCGAAACTCCACGGCAAAAGGGGTTCAAGAAACCCAAATTTATGGTAATCAAATCTCAGGGAAATTTGATGATCATGGCCCTAGGAAGAGCCGCCAAGTAAACAAAGCACTAGAACAATTCACTTCGCTATCTGAGAACAATGCTAAGCATGTTGTCTCGGAATGCAGGAAAAGCTCGGTCTCAACCAATGCTTCCCTTCATGTCATGTGGGAACATGTCAAGGAATTCCTACATTCTGGTGACTTTGAATCAGCATTTGTGGAGGCTCTATGCTGTGGTGATGATCACCTTCTATTGAAGCTTATGGATAGGACGGGCCCTATTATGGAAAGGTTATCTCAAGGAACAGCAATTGAAATTCTTCGTGTATTGGCAGCTAACTTGCTTGATTGCAAATTTTTGGAGATCATCATTCCTTGGTCAGAACAGGTACCAATATGATACTCTTCATGGTGCTGTTTAACTTCCTTCTCAGGCATTCAATAATTTTGGGTTTGTATTCTGCTCAAACATGTTGGTAGTCTTCGGGTTTATCGAACTATTACACCAAGACGTTCGTAGTCGGAAATATTTCCTTTTCTTTAATGAAGTATAGAGAACATTTAGTTAAATCATTATGGTTTCCAAAAGTATACAAATAAACTTGACTTGCCAGTAAAAAGAAAATAGGTTTGGGAATGCCTTTTGCATTTCGCCTGTGCGTTCACATACGTAGGCACGTGCATGCGTGTCATGCCTCACTTTTTTGATAAATGAATTTCTTGTGAGTTTCAGGTAGTGGATTTAAGCGCTGGGCGTGAGCTGGATTACCTTGTTCTCTCCTCAAAAGACAAAAGGGAGTTTTTGTCTGCTCTACGGGAAGCAGCAGCAATGCATTTTCCAGAGCTTGCACACCGGAGGTGCATTGCCAAACTTTCATTGAAGTTAGGTCAAGTCTGGGGTGAGACCTCTTATATCTGCTTGGCTCTCTCTAATTGCTCTATCCTTGTCTTAAACTATTCTTGAATATTCTTTGTCAATCTAATGATCTTTTCATTTTTAATAAATCATTCGAATGTTGAACCAACAAAATGCCCTCAATGTCAATGAAAGTATCTTGTTGCATAAACATAAGTGCACTGCTTTTCCTTACTGCCAATTGAATGGATCAGATCATCCCTTACATCAACTATCCATGGTCTTAGATCTGTGGAACTGTTTTAGGGTTTATTTGTTGCAAATCATGTAATAAAATATCCATTTTGCTTTTAAGAGCTTGTTGATCTCATTACCAACAAAAGAAAAAACCTTGCCTTGTTTCATTGAAATCCTTGGAAGTTATAGCCATTCTTTATAACCTTTAAATCAGACAGAACTGCTTGACAAGTCGAGTGATTTTTCTTGTCTTGTAGGAAAATGTTCCTGAAACTCTACGAATCTCAAGCAAGAATAGTGGGAAAGACTGCAATGGCGATTAAGATTTTGCATGTCATTTGTACAATGTGGTCATTCAAATCGTTTTCAAAGAAATGTGCCATTATTTTGCTATTCCAAGTTTTAACTTCTGTATAAAGCTGTCCAATTTTGATATTCACAACAGCTTTCACAATGTACCTGGTTTGTCAAACTATACTAGGGTATCGAATGGTCTGTTTTTATACTATTAGTCAGTATTTTCTTTATACAAGTCTAATGCCGTTTGGTCAGATTAGAAGCAATCAATGTATTAAAAGGCAGCTCGTCTCCGAGGCCTTAGGAGAGGATGTCTCATCTAGACTAGGTGGGGCACCTAAGGATGGGTCCCCTATGTGGACATGGGGTTGGTCCCTTCATAGCCGTGGGGCTAGGCGGCTAGGTCAGTCCGAGTGCTGGGCCTTTTTTCATTGTCTCTAGGTTGTGGGGGTTGGGGCAAATCCCCATGAGAAGTTAAATCTCGTTCTAGAGTAGCCGCTAGAGCGAGCGCAAGAAAGGACTTGTGCAAGCATGATGTGAATTGTACTCGCTCGAATGGCCTTCAGTAGTTGCAACATCATCTGTGAAGGATTCAACAGATTGCCTACTTTATTCGGTAAGCCCTGCCTATCTGCATAAACTAGGGTGTTTGGTATCCAATCCAAAGATCCTCCACGCCCACCTCCCCCACGACAGGAAAAAAAAAACCTGCTTTTTTTTGGCCTTTTATAACACTACTTGTGATCAAATGATATGGTCATAGATTTATTTTGGCCTTTTATAACACTACTTGTGATCATATGATATGGTCATAGATTTATCATGATGATATGTTAATGGAAGCTAAGCTCCTAGCTTTCTTAGGCGTTCTTATCCCCTCAATAGTAGTTCTTTTCATTGCAGTAAAAACAAGAGAATGGGTAGTAAGCCCTTGGAACTTTCAAAACAAAGCTTAGGGACTTAACATTGAGAAAAGGATGCCGGTATGAATTTCAGTTTAAATTGGAAACGCGCTATGTTTTTGGAAAAAAGTTCGAATAAAAAAAAAAAAGGTGCGGTTTGTATAGAGCCGAGGCTCTAAACAATCAAAGTAAAGTGCAACCTGAAATAGTGTTGAGAAATGTGGTTTCAATATTGGAAATCTTTGTGATAGCCTTAAAATATATTTTCATTTTTAATTATAAAACTTTAAAGCTTTACAAAATAGTGCAGATCGAGCAGGTTGATGAAAACTTCAAAATTTGGAAAATTGACAATCCAAAAATACGTTACAAGATGCATTATTTCCAAAACTCGAAATTCATTTTTTTCTCATGTCTATGCATCTTGATGTCGAGATAATCAATTTGATGATATTTAGACATCAAAACAACCTCTTTTAGTGAAATTTTTAAAGTGAGCTCTAATTTGATTGTTTAGAGCTTTGGCTCTATATAAACTTTTCCCGAAAAAAAAAAAACACTTCCGAGATTCTTCTAAACTTATTAGGATACTGCTACTTAAAAAAGCCAAAATGATACTAGCCCGCAAATTTTGAGGAGCTTCTGCCATAACCTAAGTCCTTATAAAATCATTTGTATATACTTATGAGAAAGTCCTTATCGAGTTCATGATCTTCAAAGCATCGAGTACATCCTGAATTTGAGAAAAATTTCAGTATCCGTCACATATTCAAGCATATTTTGCAGGAATGCCTACCATATTCCACAACATAATCAAGCACAACCACACTTGGCGACTTCAAAATCTTAGTGTTTATGGGTTGAAAGCTCGAGATAGCATATTGACACCCGTTTTACAGTGATATTTCAGTCATTTACATCAAAGTACCAATCAATAGAAAAGCAGATTTAATTAACTTCGATGAAAAGAACGAAACCAAATTTGTTGGCATAGAGTTTAAAGTCAAAGATCATACAAGTCAGACTCACTTCCAAATGGTTTCCTTGCTCCACACCTTGCAGAGGAATGTTTTTTCTGCCCTGGCATGTAGTCCTGAGAAGGGCTATACAAACCAGTTTCATTTGGTGGTTCGCTCTTTCTCCTTCCATTGGGCAGTTTTTCTCTCCTCCTCTCGTGTCGGTAATGGGCTTCTTGATCTCCCTCACTTTTTCGAGGTCGCCTCTTCTCCTCTTTCTCACTTATTCGAGGTGATTTCTTCTCCTCTCCTTCACTTCTTCGAGCTGATTTCTTCCCCTCTCCTTCGGTTCTTTGAGGTGACTTCTTCTCTCTTGGGGCTTCTTCTCGGTCCCCTTCACTTTTTTGAGGTGATTTTTTCCCCTCTTTAGGGGAATTATCACCCACATTTTTGGGAACCTCGTAAAGAGTAACACTACCGCCAGCTGTGCATACAAGCTTCTCATTTTGTGTGTCAGGCTCTTGTAGAATCTCTAGTAAATCAACAACTTCGCTCATAGTTGGCCTACCCTTAGGGTTTTGGCTAAGGCAATTGTAGGCCAAGTTAGCAACCTTTAGGGCACTCTTAACAGTGTACTGGCCTTCCATTCTTGGGTCCAGGATCCTGGGGAGCTTTCTATTGTGGTTGAGGAGAGGGCGAGCCCACTCGACCAGGTTGTGCTCTCGGCTAGGCCTGCTCTTGTCCATGGCCCTCCTCCCAATGAGCATTTCAAGAAGCACCACTCCAAATCCATAGACATCACTTCTTGCTGTTAAATGGCCTGATTACAAAGGCCCACATGGCTTAGTCCAAATTTAAGAAGAAGGTGTTATAATAAAAAAGATTGGGGTTTAGGGCCATTAAGGGGGAGAAAAATGTTATAGAGTTCTATGAAGTAGATTGCTGAAGTGAATAGTTGAGCTTTTTAAGCTCTACACATAATTTGTGCATCAAGATCTCTGTGTAGTAGTAGTAGATTAATGAGAAAAATATTGAACCTTTAAGAGCTAAGATTCTAGTAGCAAAGATGGATGATTTGACTAGACTGTGTCATTGACAAAAGTGAGGGTGATTCTTTGAACTGATATGGTGCTTGGGGATTTAATTTAACCTTTAAACATCTTAAAAGATTACTAGGCTGTATTTGGAATTAGAACTTACCAGTCATCACATACTCAGGAGCTGCATAGCCATAAGTTCCCATCACCCGAGTGGAAACATGAGTCTGATCTCCCATTGGTCCATCTTTTGCGAGTCCAAAATCTGAGAGCTTGGCCGTATAATCCTACAGATTAACATGGACAATATTAGATATAGAGATGAATCAAATCAGGACAGGGATATCCTGAAATTCAAAGAGGAAATTCCAGAAAAGTTGCATATTTTCTAGTGTAAAAACTTTCATATGGACAAGAGAAACCAGCAATCTGTTTGAACTACCAAGTTTGTGGAAGGGTTATCCTATATAACAACCAATTTGACTGTAGGGTCATCCTGTTTTTAGAAGAAGAAAATTACCTCTCGAATAAAGCTAGACGTACATACTTTCCATTTTATAGCTACTGGGTGCTTTTTGAGGCCCCATCAAATTGTGAAATAAATATACAGTTTCACTTTTTTTCTCTTGATGAATAAATTATACTTGCTCTAAAAATGGGTATCAATATTTCTTTGGTATTTCCGGAATCAATACTTCTTCGGTATTTCCATTTTTAGTTCATTTTTCGTTCACAAACAATTGAGGTTTTTATAATAATATTTGTGTGGTGTGTGTGTGTCAGAGAGAGAGAGAGAGAGAGTGAGTTTAGAACTATGTAATAGAACATTCTAGTAACAAGACAAAGGAGAATTGAGCAGGAAGTTAGACCAACCGCATCAAGCAAAATATTTGATGTCTTGAAATCACGATAGATAATTGGTCTATCGGCTCCATGAAGAAAGGCAAGCCCTTTAGCTGCACCGAGCGCAATCTTCATTCTGGTTGACCAAGGCATTGTAACACAAACTCCTGTGATAGTCAATGAATTACTTAAATTTTTCTTTCTTTTTTCAAGAGAACATAGACATAAATCTATTTTTTTCACAGAATTATGAGAAGAACATATTCGTTCCCAAAACCAATTATAAAGTTAAAAACTAACCAAGCTATCCTGAATTATCAGAAAAGAAACTGGAAGAGTAATTTTTGGGTAGTGCTTAGGTGGAAAGTTACTTCTGATATCACAAATACTATAACAAGTAGCAGATGAAAAGCAAACAAATAATGAGGAGGTGAATATTTAGGCCACAAGGTTGTATACGTACTCCGGAAGAGGTGCTTTTCAAGGCTTCCACAAGCCATATATTCATAAACCAAGAGTCTATGCTCGTCCTCGCAACAATAGCCGATGAGTTTAACCAGATGTGGATCGCTCAGCTGCCCTAGATAATTGACCTCTGCCTGTGAAAAGCCACAGATGGTCCATGAGTCTCACAGAGAGAGAGAGAGAGAGAGAGATGTATTCACATTCCACGGGCACATACACTTTGTCCATTACTAAGATCATGGTGCCAAATTTGTTCCCATTACATAACAATATTCCTATAACTACTGAGAACTACAAAAAAAAAAATTAAATTATCCCTACTAAGGAAACAACATGTTTCTTTGTATTTGATGCACCCATGGACTCAGAAAGATTATCATTTAGGCAATAATCAGTATCACCCATGGGTTTCACCATTGTTATTGACTTCTATCGAAGCCAAAAAAGCGAATAACTTATATTACCCAAAAACCAGAAATGTCACATTAATTTTTGCAGGAACTGAATTTGCAAGGGAAAAAGCATCAATACATTCTTTTTTTTGGTAGAGCTCTCGTGCTTTTGAGCTCTCAATAAACCAATGCTACTTCATAAGAAGGAAAGGAAAAAAAGAAAAAAAGAAGAAGAAAAAAGGAGAATCCAAATAGCAATCTCAATATGTAAATTTCTCAGTGACCATACAAAACTTTCATGTATAATACCTACCCACATCTTGATCCACAATCCATGATAGATTAACAAACTGAATTTCAATGCGAAGAGATACGAAACGAAATTTTTTTTAGGGAAGCAACTTACAAGCCATTCTCTATCACCTTGGTACCCTTCGGGATTTAGCTCCTTGATGGCTACCTGAGTGGACTGGAAGCCTTGCCTCACATTCTCATCAATCAGTCCTTTGTATACAGGCCCAAACCCTCCTTCTCCAAGAATTTGATCAGGCCTGAAATTCTTGGTGGCCAATCTCATCTCTTGGTATGTGAAGATATGGACATTAGAGACCGATGTTTGCCTGAGATCTTCGACCTCTCTTTTGGGCGTCAGCGGTGTGACATTGTGGAAATCAGAGGCTACTGAATTTGATTTCTTCGACTTTGATGGAGCATAAGGATGACCATCCTCACCTGCAATAACTCCAAATGAAAAAAAAAAAAAATCAATAACAATAATGATAAAAAAAATAACGCCTTAGCCAAAAAAGAGAAAAGCTAAATTAATACCCCATTACTGTTAAGATTTATATATATCTCTTTTTTGGTGGGGGGATATATATTTCATGAGAGCTATTTAGCCGAAAAGAGAACAGGTGAGAAGCATCTCCATAGTTGTGGATTTGTTTTTTTCATGGTGTTAATTATCAAAAAAGAAAATGATAATATGATGAAATAAAAGCTGTTTCTTATGGTTATATTCAAAATAAAAAAATGCTATTCCTTTTTGATAAAAATAAAATCTATCTCACCAGTCTGCATTGTTGGTGATTTGGTTTTCTTATTATTGATTAGTAGTGAGTTTTCTCAATGGCCAAATTTGCTTCTTTTTGTAATTTCCCTAATATTCACTTTCTAAAATTTGCTCCTTTGTATTATTCAGTCTAAAATCTAAATAAAACAACAATAAAAAAAGAACAAAAAAATGCAAGAAAAAATTACCCGATTTTGTGAGAGGTAAAGAAGTATCAGCTGGGGCTATACAGTTTCCCATGAATTATTTGTCTTCAAACAATATTAATCTCATCCTTCCATTTTATACCTCAAAAAAGCAACAGAGGTGGCCAAAAGATAAGTATCAATTTGTACCCAAAACCACCATTAAATGGGGATTTTTCCCAGTGATTTTCTCGCAATAACCAGAGGAAAAACCACCTGAATATGTCATGAAACCACGGAAAAGCGGTTTTTTGGTCTGGTTTTACCAACTAAAAGCCAGGTAAAAAACAGCCTGTTTTCACCAATGGATAAGTCAGATCAAAAGATACTGGGTAACACACATCAACTGGATATACGACTTTTCTGGCAACAAAAGAACTGTTTTCTGGCCAATAATCCGGCCGAAATCAGAATCTCCGACAACTAGGGGTTTTTCCAGCAAAAATAAGATTTCCCGGCGATTCTACTAAACAGAATCTCCAATCGAGTCGCCCGCGAAAGTTAAGGCCAGGCCCTTATTTCGCCGGAAAAGAATTTCCCCGTAAGAAAGTGCTCGGATCCAGGGAGCTGGGAAAATTAACAGGCCAAAAGAAGAGAGAGGGAGAGAGAGAAATTAAGAAGAGAGAGGGAGAGAGAGAGTGTGAAGAGAAAGAATGCGATCCGGTGCCCGTGAAAATGGTGCTTGGATCGTGTTTTTTTGAGGTGCATTTTATTATATATTTTATTATTTATACGATGAATGGCCGCCTCTAACGCGAACCCTGAAAATTATCCTATTTTAAATTCCTTCTTTTACAATATGCTAAACAACCTCGATCTTCTAGTAAATTACAGAAGTATCCCTCAAAATGCACATTTTTCGGAGTTGGCCTTTCTCAAAATGGCAAAGGGGTCCCTAAGGTGCCCACTGGGGATTGTATAATCATGAGACTATTTACTTTTAAAAGAAGGTAATCACAATTATTTACACGTGAATAATGATCTTATGGGATTTTTTTTCCATATGCATAGGACTTCAAATAATTATTATTAAAATTGATACGGACATCTGAAAAAATTATCAGATGAGTATGTGACTTGAATTTTTTATAGATCTGTACCAAATTTAATAATAATCTTTTGAAATCCTATACATATAGGTGGGAGAGGATAATATAGGATCATTTCTCTTTACAGCTATCGGATGCGAAATTTGATAGCTTGGATGTGTTACAAAGTTCGAAATTTTTTTTTTTTAAGCTTGAGCTTGGTCAATGAATAATTTCAGCCACCCAATTTTACGTCCAACGGTAAAAATTAATATGACCACCTTGTATCAAAGATAAATGATCACATTCTATATTTTCTCTAATCTTGATGCTCCGGTCTTTTCTTAAAAGGAATTGTTTTTATAAGGTCTCAAGTAAGGTGCACCTTAAAGACCCTCTAATTGACCATCTCGACCATGATATGTATGGATAGAAAAAAATAAATAAATTTTAAACATTTAAAATAATATATTTTGTAACACATTATTTATACCGCCCATTATTAAGATTTTAGAGTATTCATATATCAATTCTGAAGCTTTCAATTACTCTTTCATAATAGGGGTGAAAAGAAATTTTTAGGCCATCTCAAGAGCTTCGTCCCCAAAAGTGCATCTTTTAAGAAGATTCAAGGTGTACCTTACCGTGATTATTTAGAGTTGGCAAAGGAAAAGGTTCATAAAGAGCCAAGCTCTAAACAATCAAATTAGAGGCCACATCAAAAATTTCACTAGAAAATGTCGTTTTGATGTTCAAATCTCCTTAAATTGATGATCTCAACATCAAGATGCATGGGCACAAAAAAAAAAATGTATTTAAAGTTTTGAAAATAGTGCATCTTGTAATACCGTCAATTTTTCAGATTTTCAAGTTTTTATAGATCTGCTCGATCTATACTATTTTTGAAGCTTTAAATTTTATAATTAAAGATAAAAATATATTTTAAAGTTATCACAAAGATTTCAATATTGAAACTGCATTTCTCGACACTATTTGAAAGTGAACTTTACTTTGATTATTTAGAGCCTCGGCTCTATACAAACCGCACCCTTTTATAAACTAGACTTTAGTCTTAATTATTTCAAACCTTATAAAAAAGGCAGAGAATTGGATGGGTTGATGGACTTACTGCAAAGTATACGTTGTACGGTCCAGATTGACGAAGAACTATCATAATAGCAGAAAACAATGGGCTCATTTCACTGGTGACATGTAAAAATCTAGTAGATATATTAGAGAGGCTAAATGAACCTTATATGTATGAAAATTTCCAGGTCTATTGGATCTTTCTTTTTCTTCAAAAAATAAGTTGTCGCAGGATTGTAAATTATAAGCTTTGACATAAGAATGGTTATAATTGCTTGTATTTTTTTAATGTGAACTCTGGCATCTAAAACGACCATCTTAGAATTCAAATTTTTTGTTTTTTGAACTTTGTGCTTGACATTTCAAGTAAGTTGATTTCACATCCAACTATTAAACCCACCTTTACCAAAAGATAAGCAGTTTTATTGTATAATTGTTTACTTATGAAAAACACAAGTTCATCGTTTCTCTCTTTTTCCTTCGAACAACTAGACTGTTTAGCTCATATAATCATTTTTCCAAAAATGAAAATAGTGAATTAATACAATAAGGCATATGGCTGTAAACAATATTTATCCCATCTTTCATGCTCAAGGTGATTGTGTAAGTTGGAAGAGGTTTGTACAAGGTGCCCATCTTAAACAATCAAAGTAAGTTGTACCTCGAAAACTTTTACGTTGCCTCAAAATCCATTTCTACGCTTTATAATAAAATT
Source organism: Amborella trichopoda (assembly GCF_000471905.2). The sequence goes on from NW_006499801.1 coordinate 4,139,166, forward strand.
TAAAGCTCCAAAGATAATGCAGATCGAGCAGATTAATCGCTTAAAAATATTAAAAATAGACGGTCCATATAATATGTTATAAGATGCACTATCAAACGAATAATATGTTATGAGATGCACTATCAAAGCCTCCCCCCACCCGTTGAGCAATGAGTGAGACATATTTCTATAAGCCTAGACACTTTGTATAAACTTTTTCCTCTTGCAACATTGTGATTTACTCTAGGTCTTTGAGTCAAGAATCCATGACAAATTGAGAAAGACCTAGTGTTTCGTCATTTTTAGAAAAGGGATCATGTTTAGTCACTTTTACAAAGGTCTTTGTTTTTGTCATTTTGCGTGGTTGAGGGTAAAGCCCTTAAAAAATGAGGATTTGTTTAGCCGACCTCAATTAATTGGATAAAAACTATAATGGTGGTTTGTTGGTCATTTTATTTATTTATTTTTATGATAAATATAGCCTCATGCAATATCAAATGGCCGTTTGGTCACATGTTTCAATTATTGCACGTACACTTAAATATTTCCATGACTTTAATTAATGAGTAATTAAGTACCTACTTCATTGATTTATTCCTCTTCTTTAAATGGAAGGTTACTTTTTGCCAGTTTTATGGGTTTTCACTCGAAGAAAAAGCAAGTTGATGGTTTTTTTTTTCTGAATGTAAATAATACATTTTTTATGTGCAAGGCATTATGCAAAGCCAATGCTTTTCTTGCTTTAAAAAAAAACGTTTATTGTGGATCTGTCTCTCCATTGACTTGGTCTAACCATAGTTAAGGCTCATAAGTTTGCTTAAATCATCAAGTTGTGAAGGAAAATCTTTGCCGGGAAATCTTGGTTTTAAAAAGTCGAACTCGGGTTTGGGCTTGTTAGGTGTCTGAGATAGTTAGCCTGTTCTGACTCGAGAGAATCCCGAATTGGACAGGGAATTTTTAATGAAAAGTAAAAAATACTCGAAAATTGTGGGGTTGGGATGATATTCGGATTTTCAACTTAGAACTGGTTGCCAACCTTTTTATTTGGTCCGACTTGTGTGATTCTTGAGTAGGTTGGGCTATTTCTGAAGCACTGGTTTGAATTGGTCTGAATTCTAAAGCTCCATGTACTTGGCTGATCTGTGTGACATTTTACCAAAATATTAAACTTTATTAAAAAACTCAAAAGGACTTTGATCATAGTCTTGGAAACTTAAAAGGACTTTGATCATAACTAGCTGAAGGCTCATGTATAATGCTCAAACATAAAATTAGATGAAAAATATAATTTTAAGTACTTAATTTAAAGAAAAAAGTTTATATAGAGCCGAGGCACTAAACCATCAAATTAGAGCCTACCTTAAAAATTTCATTAGAAGAGGTTGTTTTGATGCCCAAATATCTTTAAATTGATCATCTCGACATCAAGATGCATATACATGAGAAAAAAATGCATTTCAAGTTTTGGAAATAGTGCATCTTGTAGCGCGGTTTTGGACCCTCAATTTTCAAGATTTTCAAGTTGTCATATATCTGTTTGATCTACACTATTTTTGAAGCTTTAAAATTTATAATTAAATATAAAAATATATTTTAAGGCTATCAAAAAGATTTCTAGTATTAAAATAACTTTTCTTGATACTATTTGAAGATAGGCTCCAATTTGATTGTTTAGAGCCTCGACTCTATACAAACCGCGCCCTAATTTAAATTAAATGCCAATATAAGACATTTTTATTTTTTATTAAATTTCAATCTTACCAATATTATTTATACAATGTTTTGAAACATATCTATTTTTAAATATATTTATCTCAGTTCTCTTCTCTCTAGCACAAGATCCAATTCGATTTTTCTTAAATATTGGGTAATTAAACCCCATGTACTTAGCAGGCACACGCCTTAACCACTCCGCCAAAGCGTCGCTTGGATAAAATATTTATTTATATATATAAATCCCTATTTTGACATGATCTCATATTTAAATGAAAGATAGAGCACTTCTATCTACTAGTTATCTTAAAGTTTGCAAGAGGTCTGAATCGAGTAATAACTTTTCTCTTAAATTAATTGAAGGCATTAGGGAAACTGAAATTCAAAGGAGAATGAAAAAATTATTACAATTTCACACTCTATTTATATTCTCTCTCAGTAATATATACATCAATCCCAATTGCTTTATACAAAACCAAGCCTCAATACATCATAAGTTGTTCCGCTAGGACAAAGCATCTGCATTACTTTCATTGCATATCAGCTTTCAAAATCTGGACCAGTGAGGTAGAAGATTCACCCCACGAATCCATGCCAGATCATTGGATTGGCGATCCTGATCGGTGTGAATCAATTCAAATCGATAATTCAAAAAATTATTAAAAATAAAATAAATTAAAATCAAAGTTTCTAGATGGGGATTAGGGGAACAT